>OX424574.1:183145642-183283142 GCA_949152435.1 Gastracanthus pulcherrimus
CATCTTTACAAAAATGTAGAATAATAAGAAAACTAAATTTCGAATAGAAATTGGGACAATTTACCTTAGTCTAGAATATTTTCGCTCAATGCAATACATAAGCAATCTTATAGGCAATAAATGGAAAGCAATAATTCATGAAACATTTG
Organism: Gastracanthus pulcherrimus; assembly: GCA_949152435.1. Taxonomy (NCBI): domain Eukaryota; kingdom Metazoa; phylum Arthropoda; class Insecta; order Hymenoptera; family Pteromalidae; genus Gastracanthus; species Gastracanthus pulcherrimus. The sequence continues at coordinate 183,145,792 of OX424574.1, forward strand.
GCGAGAAGCAGAGTGCGCTCCTCTTGCAAATTCGTCAAGTGATAATTCGCTTTTGATGACAAACGAGTAGTAGACGCTTCGCGAAGAAGAACACCGGAATTCTCGATGGGGTGACAGGCACGCCTGCAGTCTGCCGCGGCGAATAATGAAAGCGATAAATAACTGATGAGAATTCGAGAGCGCAACTCGCAAGCGCGCTTCTCCAAGACAAAGGAGATTCAATTTTAGCCTGGACTCGATCATCGAATACGCATCAAATATGTATCAAAAAGTATTCATACCAGGTGGAGAGGATAAATGAAGTGCTTAAAGATGAGCACCACGAGACAAAAAATCTCGAATGTAGAAGTTTATATATTAAATCATGTACACCCTATTCAGGAAGAACGTATTATCTCAAAACTTTAAATACATTTTTAACACGTAATACGTAAACATTGATTTATATATAAAATAACTAAAGCACTTCTTCGAAAAGAGGAAACGTGAAAATCACTCCAAGTGCAAAAAAAAACGTTTCTTTGATCTCGGCTTGATTGCACGCTGAATTGCATTAAATAACAAATCGAAGCTATCGGCATCGTATTAGTTACGCGGGCTTTACAAGTAATACGAATTTTCCGCTCGCGGACGCACACGCAGGAGAGTCAGTGGTACGAGGTCGCAAATGCGAGAGCGAGCGCGGGTGGGCTTTGCGCTCGCGCGGCCGCCGTCGCGTCGGTGGTGTGAAATGCGCGCGCGCGTGTGCATTAGACATCAAACGCGCGCGACGATTGGCCCCTTTGATCAAAACTCTGTCATGCCGATGACTCTTGTCGTGGTCTACCGGTAATCTGCAATAAGTCGACACACGTCGATCGGGATTTAATTAATTTTGCAAGTGACACGTTGTGTTTCACGTTGTATAATACATATCGCCTGATGTATTTATAAAAAACTCCATTATTTCAATCATTTCGTAACATTTTTTTTAGTTTCGAATATATATATATATATATATATATATATATATATATATATATATATATATATATATATATATATATATAATCAATTACCGAAAAGAAGAAAAATCTTCTCGGTTCAGTCGAGCACAACAAAGTGAGATTTCAGAGTATGTACAAGATATAGTACGAGGGAAAAGAAACTAAGGTAAGGTTCGATCGCCAAAAGATGGTGATGACGTTTTGGCGAAGAGACGATTAATAGTTCCGTCAGCAGGGACTCGATATCACGTACCGTGCCAGGACATATGACGACGTCGACGTGCAAGCTCGGGTCATATGAGAGAGAGAGAGAGAGAGAAGAGAAAGCGAGAGCGAGAGAGAGAGAGCGGCTATCAGCCAAATGGCTTACACTGAGTAGCACTCTAGTGGTTTGGCCTTTTTACTGTGATCAGTATTAGAGCGTCGATATACGACGTCATCCACTAGCTGAACTCGATCTATTTCTTACGTCTCTCCTGGTGTTCTCATACGTAACTCAGATAATGCCACTTTTCCGGAAATCACAACGCATTAGAAAGCAAATCTTTATCTAGAAATCTAAAATCGCGCCTCGTCAAAAGCAAATCCGCCCATAATTAAAAGAGAGAAGAAGAAAGAGAGGAAGAGAGAGAGATGGGGGCTGAAAGGGAGAGAGATGATAAAAGAAGGTTAAAACGCGCGTTTAAAATGCAAGTATATAAGAGGCGCATAAGGGCCGTTAGCAAAGGATTTGTGGAGCGCGAATCCGAAAATTGAGGCGGCCTCCGCCGCGCTAAATATTCCTACTCTCCTCTCGTCCTAATGGGGTCCCGTCTCTGAGGGCACTTGAGGGTGTGTAATTGCTAGAATCCACGACCCCGCTACTACACCGCATTACGCGCGGAGAGCACCCACCGCGTGTGTACGTATACAGGGTGCGTGCATGCGCGCGTGCGGATATGAGCCCCCGCAAGCACACCTATATACAGGGTGTTCCGCAAATCCCGACTCTCTTGACCCAACTTGACGCTCTCAAAAACAACCGAGCTCACTTTTTTATTTACCTGGCACATCTAATTACACTGTAAATGCTCGATGCTCGCGTGCTCGTATGTTAAAGTGCTGTGTAAACTGTCGGTGTAATGTCAAGTTACACTTAATCATTTTTAAAAAATTATGCTTAGTTATGAATATATATTTTTCGCTTTGTTAAAAAAAATCTTCAACTTGCCTGAAATAATAGTGATTATTTTCAGGTTAACGGAGACAATTTTTAGACTAATAAAAAGGCATTTCTTACACCAATATTTAAAAAAAAACTTATTGTTTTTAGTTTGAAAAGCACTTCATAAAATGATCACATTTACACTAGGATAATGATATTACATCTTAATAACAATGATGAAAATTTACGTACGAAATCCGTAATAGGATTTTAGTCGAGCTTAAAATAAAAAGAAAGAGATGAAAATCGATCACCCGTATATAAAGCGCCACCCCATATGCAGAGTATATCCGCTCGTAAGGGGTTAAGCGACGAGCCACTAGAAAGCGATCCCCATTCGAGGCGGTAGTGTCGGTGGCTCTTGGCAATTGCACCCGCGCTATACTCGCTGGATGCTCTTTTCACTTCTTTCTTCTCCTCGCCTGCAGGCTCCCAGCCTCGGTCTCGCTGCGTACAGACAGATGGCCGCGGGGCCAGCGAGTGAAGAGTTTTTGTTTCAAGATTCCCGGGTCACAATCGTCGCATTAACGAACAAAACGACAATCGACGTACGAGGCGAGCCGCGCCATCACGGGCAATGGGCGCCGATCCGCGCCCGACAGCACGCGACCACATGTCCAAACAGCGATCACGACGATTGAATAATAATCGAATGCATAATCGCCACTATACTTTTATGCCGAGTGCCGCAATCGTGTGCGTTCGGGGAGGTTGGGTTCTTGACAATCTATGCGTCGCACAAAGAGGAGGCGGCCTGCGTGGCTCAATGCAAAATTTAAATATTTAATTGACAGGTTACGTTGCAACAGTTAGTTCGTTTGTTTGCAATGAATTATGATCGAAATGATGACCTTGTATTTTTTCTGAAATATAAGTTTATGCTGAGCTTAGATTTATGCTTTAACATAATAATGCTTAATGCATAATATTGCTTTGACTTTTACCATTGAACAACATCGATCTTACTTATATAAATTATACATATTGTGCAAGATCTAAAAATGGAGAAATATATTCGGATAATGATCTCATAATATTCTCTATTCATTTTACTTACTTTAAAGACGTATGTTAAAAGAGCTACGAACCACAAAGGAGAAGTAATTGTACCGTCATTTCTCGTTTATTCGATAAAATTACATTTTGTGTAGTATAGGTATGTCATGCAGATTATGGAGAAATTTTCAAATTCAATAAATAAACTTTTTAACGACGTTTTTACAGTATTGAAATTTGTATTAAATGGAGAATCAAGTACTTACAAAATTTGGATATTGTAAAAATTTCTGATACATAATTTAGTACTTAATTTTCTTTAATTTTCCTTGGATGAACAGAAGGAAATCTAAAATATTTAATTTCATGGAGTTGAAAATATAAATAAATCACGAAGATTTTACATGACTTGAAAGCGAAAATTCTTAATATTTCAGCATCCTCCTTATCTGACTCTGATTGTATTAAATTTATCGACTTTTAGAGTTTCAGCGGGACTCCGGTAAAGTGTAAGTCTAGACTCGACATGAGAGAAATGTGGAAAAAGTCAGCGAAAGCATAAACATTGATTAAACATAGCTTTCTTTGTAAGATGATCTTGGACATTTACGACCAGAAAGAGTAATTTCCTTCGTCTCCAAAACATTTTTCAGGCCGATGAGTGTCCGATCTCCAGATTCCACATCCTATTTAACGTTTACGAATACGAGAAGAGCCATAAAATCATCGTCGAATTCCTGAGACAAAATGAGTGTGACTAGAACACTTTAAAAACAATTTCCAACACAGATGATCCTTTATTTTACACTCTCTCAAGACACGTAGACCGAAAATCATCCAATCACAGTTCGGTCATAAAAAATATTCCATAACATTAATTGTCAAAGAAAAACAGTCAAAAAACACTTTAATATAGTTTTAAAGCTCACCATGAAACTTCGAGAAAGCGTCGAGCGACGATAGCTCGGCTACGAACTCATTTTTCATCATAGGTCCGCAAGCCGTGGGCATTCATCGACATAGTCGAAAAGCACATTAGCGATGCACGTGACGCAACTCGTATATATCCCTGGTTTTATGACAGCTATGTTGTCGCGCATATACACCTACCAACGAATCCGAGGTACACACACATACACGGCGTGTGTATAAATCGAAAGTTACGCAGGAGAGAGATCGAGTCAGGTCAGAAGCCACGGACTACAGACTCTCTCTCTCTCTCTCTCTCTCTCTCTCTCTCTCTCTCTCTCTCTCTCTCTCTCTCTCTCTCTCTCTCTCTCTCCCCTCTAATGGATTTCACTCATTTTTCTCCCCCGACGTCCCGCCGCTGCTGCCCGACACCCCAAGCATCTCGAGCGTATATACGCAGCAGCAGTCTAGAGAGAGACAGAGAAACGCTTGTTCTTCCTCTCTGCTGCTCTATGTACAAGCGACGCGCGCTTTATTCATTCATTCAGCGCCCGTGTATCGATGCTAAAAGTGAGTTTAGGGGCGTGTGATTTCATCATTCTCTCCAATTTCTTTTCACTTTATTCGCTTTGCTTTACTCACTTCCTTCGCTTTATTTATATATACTCTTGTGATTATCTCCTTTGCCACAGTTCTAGGTGTTTATACTTTCTCATCTTAATAACGTACTTATGTTTAAAAACTCATTGTTTATTAAAGTAGGAATGATTTGACATTTCAAAAAGTATTTGTAATAAGTTTATAAATTATGATTCTTCAATTCTTATTATATTTCATACATATAATCTCCAAACCAGATAAGATCACCTTTATCTCAATGAACGTCATACAGAATAAAACACAATAAAACGAAACCAATAATTATAAATAGAAATCTCTAAAGTTAATTGGAAGTACTACCGAAACTATATGTATTTATATTTAGCTTAGGTTACTGAACGCGTTAGTATATAAATAATTTATGTTTATTGTTTTCTAACATTTTTTAGTAATGTAATCAAATGTTAATGTGTAAATGATCTTTGAATTAAAATTATTATCGGAATACATTGCGTCTTTAGCAGCTGGCGATGTCATCGAGTTATTCTGACGAGACAGATTTTATGATTATTTTTTTATCAAATATGCTTTACATGAACGAGCAGTATTGATAAATTCTTTTAAGAATAAATTTCTTGCTATTGATAACCGTACCAGATACTATAACACTTGATTTGACTAATATAAATTGAGGCATAATAAAGTTAAATACCATAAAACATTAAGTGGGATAGCTGAACTATATTATCTTTTTTAATAATGAATGGAATATTTTTATTGTTAATAAATCAGTTTTCTTAATAAATCTATTAAAATTAAAATTAAAGATAAAATTTTGCTGATATTAGAAGCGCACAAAAGTACTCAAATATTTCAAATATATTTCAAACTAATCTTCATAATGATACGAATAGTTATCAGATAGTATGAATAAATAATAAATTATTTAAGCACTTTTTCATATTGGGATTTTCAATATTTTCAATGATAAAATAATAACATAAATCCACACTTTCCGCGTTTCGTTAATCAAACGTTCAGTTTTATCTTCGTTCGCAAGGCCAGCTCTCCTATATCTGATACATCAAGCCATTTCTCTCGTCAATCGATGAAATAAGATAATTCCAACGTGAACGATATCCGAGTCTCGAAGTTATATCCGCTAAAAGTTTTCGTATGTTCTTTTCCATCCCGAGCGAGTATTATACTTCTGTTATTATACATAAAACACTTGTATTATTATTTGATTTTTATTTATTTTCATTGCATAATCAACAAATTGTTCTATCGATAGATTTACATCAATGATAATAAGTGATAACAAAATCGAGTTTGACTAGACTGTCGAGCGTATGTTCATTCAGTTATCTCAATATTGATTTCGCCAATTACCGAATTAGACTCGCCGTTAAAATTATGACAAATAAGTATTGATAAGGACATATTCTTAGAAAGTAAATATGTACATCATAACATCATGCGCATTTAATGATACATACGTAAGCAACGAGATAATGCTATACATTGTATATATCTCAAGTATTATTATTGTTATAAAGTATTTAATTTATGATAGACCGAATTTTCTGTATCTAATATAAGCCACTGCATAGTAACATGTACATTTATTTAAAGAGTTATATACTAGCATAGAATCCCAAAGCAATAAATCTACACTTCTTACTAATACACTTATTTATATCAAGATGCCCGAGGCTTTTTTTTTCGTCGAAGTACAAAGTCGAGGCATGCAAGACTCCCATGTGAGATGCGTTTCTTGCAGTTCGCGTGCCACACTGAGCGAGGACGCGGGAGAAACAAGAAGTCGAGTAGCAGCAGTCGATAAGGTAAATAGGTACTTCGCAAAGTTCGCCGAAGGGAATGTTGAAAACGCCGTGAATTACAGAGCTTTACATAAATGCCGAATGCACCCAACACCTTCTCTCGCGTGCAAAAAAAAAAAAGAACTAGCCAACAAATAACTCGTGGATTTTAGTGTTTCAAAGGTACTTTAAAGTAGGATACGCGCTCACTTCCGTATTTGCAATGATGCTTTAGTTCTCTACATGGTATGATAATGTTGTTTCGTGTAATCTAGTTTTAAACAAGATTATATCAAACGTATAATGTGGCATACTCATTAAAAGCCTTTTGTTTTGAGTTTGCAGTGGCCTCAAAGTCATAATTTACTTTTTCTCCCGCCTGTGGTCATTTATTCGCACTCACCTATTATTACACTTTATTTTTAGTTATTCCTGTAAAAATCTAAGGCATTCGAATGTCTTAATAACTGTAATTCGCGTGAAAAAATGTCAAGCAGTCTGACTAAATTGCAGCTTTGACGAAAGATTGCAAACTGCCGTATCGCACCATACAAGACTATACACTATACAGCAAAAGCATTACGTATTTAGCGATTGAAATAAAGTGTGATTGACTTACTAATGCCATTGTCAGGAAACGACGTAGTACACTTTGCTGCGCTTTTTAGCTTTAAAGCCGCAAGTCGATGACGGTGAAGGGCGACCATCGCGAGAAATTGTGATCGACATGGGCGCTAGGTCTGCAACTCCGGGAAGCCGCGCAATAACTGAGGTGAGTGTATCGCGGTTGCGTTAGCCGACGAGCGAGCCGGCCTATCTATCTGGGTCCCCACGCTGGCGTATCGCCGCCGATGCACACTATCAATGATTCGGTAGCATTCGAACACAATACACCGTGTACGAATTTCATCGTCCGAGTGTCGTGCGCGCGAGATTGCCTATCTTGATTTTGCAGACAAACCGTATATATCAATTGACGCAATCGTGTATTGCTATGCCATTATCTTCCTTTAGCCTTGAAATATCCGCTATGATTCGCCGCCAAGTCTTCAGAAATGCTTATTATTTGTGGGATGAGTTGGCGAAATATTTGATATGAATTTTTATAGTGCAACGTGTTTAAAGCTAGACAGAAAAGAAATTAAAACACAAATACGTTTTTGGTGTGTAATAAGTGTTGAGGTTTCGTATCTCTGAGTTTATTGTTTATAATTTAATACAAAATTTCTACTTTGTTATTGAAAATATTCAATTTCCAATTAATTTGGAAACACTTTTATAAGTCTCAATAAAAATGTGTTTACATGCCCAGATAATTGTTCTCCACACGCATGCAAACTAAAAAAAGGGTGGGCAAGGAGTAACAAGTGCCGTATAAGATGTTCCGCATGGGGGCCGATCGGCTTGTAAACGGATCCCGCTGCGCTTGATTGTAAGCTCGCGGTGACGTTATCTATGCGCTTTCTAAAGTGTCTCTTTAATCTCGCGGAGTGGCCACCTGCGCAGCGTGGGAGCACTGCAAGCGGCAGTAGCACGCGTGTGAAGCTCCCGCGGTGAGAGGACGGCGCGCGCGGGCCGCAGTCTAAATAACAAGCGCCACGAGGAACATCCAGATAAGCTGCGCTAAAGAGCCGGAGAGTCTCCTTTTCATTGCGGGGCGCGTATGAAACGAAGCCCTAGAGACAATCTGGCGCTGTTTGTATACCGCGCGGCTGATACAACGGCGGCATCCACTTTGGAGATGCGTCAGACTCGTTAATGAATCTCGTTGTCTCGCGATATCGTGCGGCTTCCGATATCTTATTACGAGCGTACCGAACTTTGATAATGATACTTTTGATAATCGACAAAAGTATCAAGCATAAACGGATCTATGAAAATCTATTGTTTTACAAGAAATGAAAGTTTGAAATGATTGTTAAACAATTTTATTAACTATAGACTATAGTGTATCATATAATAATTGTACCTATCAAATATTTATTGCAATTAGTCTTAACTATATAAAGCTGTGTTACGAAGCCGTCCTAACACGCCGAAGTTAGGACCTATTATTTAAAAAAACTGTAAACAATACAGAATGTAGGTGCAAATCTGTCAGCCAGTGGTATGCTCGAAAAGGCATAACAATACGGGGCTCATGATTTTTTTAAATATAGATACGAAAAATAAATTTTCTAACTCAAATATAGGGTTAAATTGTACTTAAATGTAAACAAATTAAGATTTATATCTATATTTCATGAATATAAATTTATTCAAAATTTCTCTTACTAAATGAGAATTTAAATGATGAATCAAGTTTTGGAATTAAGAAAAAGAATATACAGAATGTAATTGTATAAAAATGCTTATACACACAAAATTCTCGGGGACTGCAATGTGTATTTGGTAACAGGAGTCTTTCAGTCCTCGATGATACAAATAACAGGTCAAATTGCATTTTTTTAAACTTTTCCAATTTATAAATTTTCATCTAATTGATTCTTTCAAAATCCGCCAGCTCGGTATTGTTATTAAGCCTATCTGAGCTTTGTTATTGATTAACAGATTTACACTATCCAAGACTCTAGTTATAATAAGATATAAAGGCATTAAATCATGAAAAAACGGATACCCAATAAATGAATTAATGATTATATAAACAATTATAGAACCTAATAATTGAAAAAAAAATTAGCTACACTTAATAAGCTACTGATATCCATTTCTTCTTTATTCTCGAAACGTAATTTACCAATGAAATTATTAAAATGGTTTATAGGACGAGAAAAGGTATATAAATTTCTTATTCAATTTCCAAGTATAACAGTGCGCGACAAGTATCTCGCAGACTCCGAGTCTCCAGTTGCCGAGCAGTGGGCCAAACAAAGATCGTGCGAGCGCTACACGGCTGATTTATAGGAGCGTGGCCACACAATTTTTAAAGTGGCGGATCCGAAGCGCTGATGTTACCGAACGTCTCGGCAGGCAGGCGTGAAATGAAGCCCCCCGAGAGACCCACGAAGCTTCGGGCGAAAGACCCTCGGAAACACGCCCTCCTTCCAAGCACTAGCACGGTGGCAGACTCGCTGGCTGCCGCGCTTCGCCCGTGTGCTCGCGACACTTTATGGGGCAACACGAGACACCGACTCAAGGAGCAGACGAATCGCTCCCGACCAAGAGAGGACGACCATCAAAGGGTTCCCGCTAAATACCGACCCCGAACTCGGAATCCCAATTCGAAACCTGTGTTCTACAAGGGCGCTATAATTTTTATAGTTCTCGGAGTCGATGGGTTCGGCGCTTTTCTGAATGCAGTCAGCATGGGAAAACAAGTAGATCGGGATGAAAAGTCTATTAATAGATGTAGAAAGGTAAATAGAAGATTTCAATCGCTACCGGTAATAGGTAATCTTTAAAAGTATGGGAGTTTTGTTTTACCAGTGCTAGGGCGGGAAGAATTTTCAATAATAATCGAGGCAATTAGCAGCACGTACTTACTGATATCCGCACACGTGTGTGCTCGATATTATCTATCCAGAAAGCCTCTTCGCCTTCTCTGTTTGATCGATGGATCCACGCTTCCCGCAGGAAATTAGGCGTCAACCTATCGCCTCAAGCTGGAAGTGGCTCCGCGCGTCATCCTATCACGCTATTATCTTTCATTTACTGTCGCGATTCTCGTTTGCTGTACGTTTTACTACAGTAAACCCTTCGGGAATTAAAACACACGAATTGCATTTTATATCCAATAAAAGTATACAATATTTCTTTGAGCAATGAATCGAACAGATTTTTAATCCAAATAATAAATGAATCATCGCTACGATAAAATCAGTGATATCGTTTGAACGGGCGAAACAAGTCGAAGAAACATCAACAGAAACGCGAAAGGAAGAAGAAACGAGCTCCTCGAGTTAGAAGAACAATTACCCAGGAGAAAGTAGCTTTGCGGAAGCTCGCGTGTTCCGCGAGGCCTACTCGCAGGCGCGTAATTGTTGTCTAACGGCCGCCTCTGCTAAAGATAAACCATCGAAGTTATTAATACCAATGACCGAAGTGTTTCGCTCGCATCAATTACGCGCCACGCTGCACGAACGGGAACTTCTCGCTTGTGTTCTTTTCCCGGCACCCGGCTAAGCAAATTGTTCAATTTTCGTGAATCACTGCAGGCAATTTACCTGAAATTATCAATTCGACCTTTTCGCACCCCAATTGCAGTAATGATGCTACAAATTCTTTGCTTGTTATAATTTACGCTAAAGATTTTAATGGTACAAAAATTACCTTAATGCAAACCACACTTAACATGAGTATATTAGTTGAATAATAAAACAAATACTATTTAACACAGAAAAAAATGATTTCTAAGCATATCAAAGAAAAACTTAAAATAAATGTGACTTTGTATAACAATATCTTTTTTCAGTTTAATTAGATAAAATTAACACAACAATTTGTAATGTAAATGTATTTAAAAAATTATGATACATAGTAAAGTAAATATTAGTGCACCTTTTTAGTATAACAAAGGTTTTATTTAATAGCATGAATCTCAATATTATGTTTATAATATTGGTTCCTATAATATTACCAATGTCAAGTTGTAACTAAGGGTAACTCATATAGATATATTTGTTCTCTCAGCATAAAATCTGTAGGTTATCGTTATAAATTTTTCTAAATAAAAGCATTACGAAAAACTTTCTACTGTAACAATTTTGTGTTCAACAAAGTTCATTTGATAAATATGCCCAATTAATTTATAGTTGATCTTAGAAATTAAAACTGCCATTTATTGAAATTAATTTATTAATGTGTTAACATGACTGTCTAAATTAACATTGCCCTAATCAGATTTCGAAAAGAGCAAACCAAAAAGCTACTCCTCCGATGAATAATTCCACTGATTATACGAAAACACATACAACGAATCTGCGACATGCCATATATTGAAAAGAAAATAGAACAATCGACGCTCCTCATACTACAGCCTCGGGGAAGAAGAGGAAAGGGGGGGAGTGGAAGAAAGCCCGAATAACAGCCAGCGCCGAAGAAAGTGTTCTCTAGTGTCATACGGTGACTCGATCGCGATGTGTCGCGTGCCGACGTTGCGCCAGCCCCGCCGCAGCAAGCGTCAAACATTCATATTGTAATGCGTTACACTACACGTCAGGTCAGATGCTGCGCCACGGTAACCGTATGCCATTGTGCCGGCGATGCTCCAGGTTATACTTAGACGCGGCGCGCGCGCTCTCGCGTAACACTAGAAGCATGATCCGCCCACACGTTCCCCGATGATCATCTCGCCTACTGCGTATATCCTGCACGAGCGGCTGCCACGCCGTTCCTCGCGCGCTACTCCTCCTCGAGAAAGCTGCACACGCCAGACTTTGACCGACTGATCTTTTGCTGCGCAATTTTTTCATTGGGTTGGTACACAAATAACAAATATCTTTTGACTTTGCGTTGCGGGAATTATACTTTTTGAGATAATAAATAAACACAGTGTTCATTGACTGTATCATTAGTGGGGAAATTATGCTGTGTCGCGTTAACCTCATTTCCAGTGGGTATCGATCGCTGAAACCTACTGTTTATGTGAGATCAAAGTATCAGCTAGTTATTAGCGATCTTATCAGTTTAAACTTATGCTTTCGCCAACTTACGACTGTCGTCAAGTTGTTATCCGATCGAACTAAGGTTGAAGTGTGCGTCACCGAAATAACCGACTACTTATCCTACAAAAATATATTTTTCAAAATATCATTCTCTCGGTAAAACCCGTATAAATCTTGAAAAGTCCAGTATATCAAAGTCAAATCTGATCATTCCAGATCCGACTCTATAAATAAAGTATCAGCGGCCAAAGTAAATCGGAAATGGTGAGTCGCGATAATAATTCTTCAAACATATTCAACTAGAAAAACAAAAAATGATTAATTTCTGTCAGCGCCGGAGAGCCCAGCCACGCGCGCGAGGGCGAGGAGTTCATTAGCAAAGCCACCCCGTCTGGCAGATGAAATCCAATTCCGAGCTCTAAGTTCAAGATCCCTGCTCTGGCCGCAAAAGTTTTTGTAATTGTCGCTGTGGGCTCCTCGGCATTAACACGCCACATCCGAGCCACGGAGGCGTCAAAGAGAACGATAGAGAGAGAGAGAGAGAGAGAGAGAGAGAATAGAGGCAAAATTTCGCTTTCGGTGATCGAGTTTAACAAGACTGCAGCTAGCAAGCACACACGCGCGCGCGCCGGCAGCGTCTGAAACAGGTCAGCTGAGAAACGTGCCAGGATTAACTTGCTATCGATTTAACGTGGGCGTGCGAGAGCACGGTATATATAGCGTCGCGCGAGTACGCGCGGGTGCGCAAAGATCAAACAGGTCGTTCGGCGGCGCCGATATTAAAGGTATGGTGTTATAATATGCACGCGGGTTCGGCGAAACGAGTCGCGGTGATTGATGCTTTGCGAAACGATTCAAGGGCTGCACAGCGTTTTACAACTGTCGGGGACAGCGTGTCACATCTTCGATTAAAACGACCGCCCGTGCTTCGTTTCCTCGTGCAACCTTTTTCCAAAGTTATATAATCAATTTTCGGAATTGTTTCAAAGTAATCAATCAAATTATTGGCCAAGTATAAAAATAAATTCTTGGTTCATTGCAAAGGTACTTTTGATTTAAAAACAATGACTATGAGTTTTTAAAGATATAAATATCGATCAAGATTTTTAGGTGGATCTATTCTGAAAATTTAAAATACTGTATTTATGTATTTACTTAATTTTTTACTTAATAGTACGTACTTTCTTTAACCCATTATGATCAAGACCCTTTTAACAGTGAAAAAATAACCTTTTTTACATATTTGTGTAAAAAGAGCTTTAACTAGAGGATAATATTAATAGTTTTCAGCGGTACAGAAAGTTCATAAGTAAGTTTTCCTTCATGTATCCTGGTGGATATATACGGCCTTGCGGGGTTAAATAAAAAAATAGAACGTGGTTGTTATGAATCTAACTATCTATTTATCATTAATATGCGTACAAAAAATGCAACAAATTATAAAATACGTTTTTTATAAATCAACCATTCATTCGACATAGAATAAAAAAATCAAAATATTTCAATCATACTATTTTGACACATGATTATTTCGTCTCTGTAATTGACGTTTAACACAGTATTTACATCTAGTACATGTATTTTTGTATTGTACCAAGTGCCTTACACTATCAAAATGTATATCATCTGATGGACAGATGTTTCTAATGTATATAATTAATAAAATACCAAATAACCCAAAGGAAAAGACACATACACACCCATACGTACGCACACACGCACTCATGCATACGCACACATATACACACACATACATACACACATAGACGCACCCCCACACACGCATATACACGCACTTATTCTTCTCTTTCATTACGTTTTAACTCCGAAACGCCGTGTGTGTCCTACAGGATACATAACTTTAGAACGCGATTCCCAACAAGCCAAAAGTTGAAATTAAACTTTACAATATGTAAATTAATAGCACTTTATCTCATTTACGAGTATCAATAGCTTGGAATTATATTCATTAACAAATAATATATTTTTTTAGAAAACGGTAAATAAAACGGTTAATAATTAGTTTATCAAGGAAATCCAGTTTCTATTAATTAATACTTTTTAATACCCGATAAGAATTACAAAAAAAACAATGTTTTTTAATCTACCGATGTCTACGTATTCATTTTTGTTTTCTTAACAAAACTACCGTGCTACATTTCAAATACACTAAGATTTCAATTTATTACAAGCGCTTGAATTACGTGTATCCTGGAAGACACATATGGCTATAACAGGTTAAGATTATAAAATTAAGTTTTTGCTTTATTTTAATCAAAATTTAGCCAATACATTGAAGTTATTGATAAAGGACTTTTACTCATTAATAAAAATGGTACTGATATTAAGTGCTGCATACCCATTAATTTTAGTTGCATTCCTCCAAAACTTTTATTTTTCATTTTTTATACTAATACATCATAAAAACAATTTATCCAATTTAAAAATGAAAACCAATTTTTCTTCAAATAAACAATAAAAAAAACTATTTCTTTTAAATAAAGTTAGTTCTATCAGAATCGAAAATTTAATGAAAAAAGTGGATCTCTATATTTTCCGGTAGCAGGAGAGTTTAATGTCACCTTAAATCGACGGATACGTAGTAAGTATAGGGGAGCGCAGAGGAACTTTCAAAACTAACTCTATTGCTCAAAGCTTGTCAAAGTATGAAAATTAATTTAAAAAAATGATCCTGGAAACTTAAAAAAAAGGATCAAATTCAATAAAATCAGTGAAAAAATTAAGAGTTCATCAGACATTCAGTAGTAAAATAAAAATAATTCACTTTTTTCGTATTTTCCACTTTATATAGAAATAAATCGTTGTTTAAATACTTAAAATATTATGGATTCATTATGCTCATATCTGTTTTGTAGGTCCATTATTATTATACTTATTGCTATTTTATAGAAAGTAAAAATAAAAACGATTGTTTAACCGAATTGGTGTACTCTCTAGAATTTTTGGACTGGAAATCTCACTCCAAATGCAATAAATGACTGTGTTTTCATGATGTTGGAGTGATATTCCGCTCTAAGATCATGAAAACTCAGTCACTTATTACATTTAGAGTGGGCTGTTCACTCCAAACATTTTAGAGAGCACAAACTCACTTGAATTCATACCAATTATATTGCGTCATCGCTCTCATACATTAACAACCGTAGTATTCCTTCTTATCGACCAATTATATAAATCGAAGAAAGAAAAAATACAGAAACAAAGGCAAACGGGAAACTTCTAAGGCGTCAGCTCAAACTGACACAGAAAGTCACATCTCAATCCATGGACGCTCAATCCGCACGCGTCGTAGAGAAAACAGGCCGATGATATATATTCAAAGGCTTCCGCAGAAAAGAGAGCTCGTGCATGCATATGAATAATTGGCCGGCAGAGGCGACAATCACGGCCCCATGTTTCGCATTATATCACCTCATCTCTCTCTCTCTCTCTCTCTCTCTCCCTCTCTCTCTCTCTTTCCTCTCCCCTCGTTACACGCGACACGATGCGACGTACGTATACGCAAAAGAGAGACAGACGTGCATCATGATTAAGTAATAAAATACTCGGATCCGCGCACGTGGGCTCATGTGACTTCTTCACTCATGCGTGCATACGCACACGCAGACACATGAATACGGTAGCTATAGACGCGCGCGTGCGGGGCGTGACGACAGATGCAACGCTACGAGGTTTACCCTCTTACATGGGCGGTGCAGATCCTACTGATTTTTTTTTCACTCTCGCTCTATCACTGCGCAGCGCGCCCGACGATCGCCAGATATCGCGTGGTTTTTAGCCTTCTCTCTTTATATGTACCGATAGCCGGACGAGCGATTGTTGCTTATTATATGCGAGCGGGCGCGCGCGCCTGTTTTCGAACTTTACAGCGATTTTGCAGGGGGCTTTGTCGTTTATGTATCGTGTAGACGCGTGTGTGCACCGCGCCACGATGGGAGGCTATTGTTCTCGGCGGCCGAACCTATGCAACGCGGTATGTACAGAGGCTGCGTAAGTTGGGGTCGTGCATCGAGTCATAATCATAATTCTTCCTATTTTTATCAGTTGTAATAGACGTTCGATCTCGGGGTTAATAGTCTCCACCGAAGTGGGCCGTACCGTTTTTGCCTTTTTGTGTTAAAGGGTTACTCGATATTAATGCTATTAGTGGAATTGGGTATTGATAATAAAATTAATGGTTTAAAATTTTTAGTTTTTCAAATGACGTTGCTGTACGGTCACCCTTCCCCTATTTACATTCCTTGCAGAATAACATATGTTTTATCATGAACTTTTTTTATTTAATAATATAATATTAATGTATGACAATTAGCTGTAAATACTTACTAATACTAATACTGATGCTCGCTCATTATTGTAAATGTTAATTGTTTATAATTTCTCATTAATTCAATTTTTTAGATTTATTTCCCTTTTATAATTCTTAACTATTTATTTATATATTTATTAAAAGGTTAAAACACTTTAAAAAAAACTTTTAAAAAATTCACTTTGAATATTTACTATGGATACATAATAATAAACCGCTGCTAACTGCCTTTGCAGAATGCTTTCTCAAAGAGAGGTTCCGATTAATCGATTTAATTACGGAATCTTATAATGAAAATTCGTAATTAATAAATTAATGCTATAATTAATTCATTAGATACAAGCGGCTAAGTATTATTAGTAAAAAAATTTAAGTATTATTTTACAATAATAACTTTACAGTTACTATAAGATATATAAATCGAACAGAAATTACGCCAACTTTATGAAAACGTACATATTCTTGACAAGTTCAACGTATAAAATGACAACAATATTTCTTTTCGCTTTTTACAATTTTTTAAACTAATATTTTGTTCTTATTTTACGAATATAAATTTAAAGTAATTATAA
Source organism: Gastracanthus pulcherrimus (assembly GCA_949152435.1). NCBI lineage: Eukaryota > Metazoa > Arthropoda > Insecta > Hymenoptera > Pteromalidae > Gastracanthus > Gastracanthus pulcherrimus. Next base: position 183,162,815 of record OX424574.1, read on the forward strand.
GATATATCAATTGAAAGGAAATTACGTCAACTTTATGAAAATGTACATATTTTTAACAAGTTCAATGCATAAAATAACGAAAATTTGTTTTTCGATTTTTACAATTTTTTAAAACTAACATTTTGTTATTATTTTACGATAATAACGTTAAAGTTCCCTGGTAGAAATCTAAGCTGGTTTCTAGCCAGATATTAGCTAGATTTTCTAAATCTGCTTTAATTCTGGTTAAGAAATTAGCTAGAAATCAGTTAAAAACGACATGCTTTTTAGCTAATGTCTAGCTAGATTTTGCTTAATATTCTAGTTAATATAAAATCGATAAACTAAGTAATTTATGTATTAATTAATAATGGAAATAATAACAGTTTTATAATAATTAAAGTAATACGCAATTCTAATCATTCTACATCAAGTATTTTACTAAATTAAAGTTAAAAATGTACCTTAAATGTCTAGTAGTAATGGAGGTTAAGTTATTTGTTTACATAATGCATTTAAAAAGTATTATTTACACAAAAATACCAAAGCCCCGAGTAAAATTTAAGTGTCTTTATTAAAGAAATTTATGTTATAAATAATAGAATGCATGTAGTCATATAATTAAAATAACAATACAAACAAAATAATGTAAGTTATGACGAAATTTGGAGAATTGGCAAACAAATATTTGTAGTTTTACAATGAAGTTTTATTACAAAATTTTATTTTCGACATCAATCAAAAAATTTTTGTTGACTAAGTTATGATTGAATAATTTTCGGAAAGGAACTTATTAGTTATCAAATACTTTTAGTATTGCATATACATATTTCTATAATCTCGTAAGTTGTTATTAGTTGATAAAAATATTTATTTTGGCGGCATACTATATTGAACATTCAATAAAGTAAAATAATGTACATTTATAAAAACTAATAACTTTTCAAAACAAAATACGTTCTTGATTAAAGCATAATTTTAAGCAGATTCTAGCCAGATATTAGCTATAATGTAACTTATTAATAGCTTATTAATCTGGCTAATAATTAATAAGCTAACCATTCTAGCTAACTTTCTACCAGGGTTATTATAAGATATATCAATCGAAAGAACATTACGTCAACTTTATGAAAACGTACATATTTTTGACAAGCTTAATAACAATACAGGTTTGTAATACGGTCATTTAAGGAGGCCTCAAATAATTTCAAAAAATATTTTTCTGTGGTATATTTTGATAAAATATATTTAATTCTATCTAAAAATATTATATGATGAATAATTTAATTTTACTTTAACATATATTAACAAATTATCTTTAATTTAATATGGTGATCAGGTTCCTGTAACTTCTATTGTTGTATTTCTAGGTTGTATATTGAACGGATTTTCGCTCTTGCTTCTCTAATTAATTTATTCTCACTATAGTTTTAAATTTTATAAGGAAGTTTAAACTGAAATATGGAGCGTGTTGATAATATAACTATTTCTATTGTTTTAAAAAAATAGAAAAATTTCTACACTGTCACAGACATAATAAAGACATCCAATCCGTTGTCACAAAGAGACACCACCGAGAGTAGCAGCAAATTAGTCAATAAAGAAGAACGTGCGGATCGAGCCGAAAAGAGGGTAGCAGCAGCAGCCGCAGCACAGAAGGAAGAAGAGATTTCAGCGTGTCGTCGGCGACACGCGCTACATAATGAGGCGAACAAACTGTGTGTCCAGAGAGCGAGAGAGGATCTAATCGAGCGGCTGGAAAAGTGAAGAGAGGAGCAAAATAGAGGAGAGACTCCGGGTGCATTGACGCGAGAACCGCCGCAACAAAAGGGATGAGGCATCCCTGGTCCCCGCGTTCATTGTCAGCCCAGCAGCAGCAGCATCAACCCGTGAGCCTGTGCCACAGCAGCATCGAGTGTGGGGGTAGACTCGTGTATACCGTACACGTATATACCTGTGTGCAGTCGAGGCTAAAGCCGTGTGTACATGCTCCCGTATATATAGTTCGACCCCACTATGCGCGCAATGTGTATACGGCAAAAGTACACTATATATACAACTACATTAGGGGTCCCAAGCCCGCGCGATCTCTGTCTCTTGCTCGTGCTCTCTCCCCGCTCGCTCGCTCGCTCGCTCGCTCGCTCGCATACGCACGCGCCAGCTGGCTTATTGTTAAATTACTGCCCCAGCGATGTATCCGCGATATACAGCGGCGTAGAGACGGCCGTTTCCGGTGAGCTCTTGTACACGTTGAGAGAGGAAAAAATAGGTCGAAATTTTAATTATATCTTCGAGGGTGCGCGTACACGACTCTTGGTCTATTGCGATCTGTTTTTTTTAATAGTGGCAAATTGGTGCTTGTGAAAATATGCGAAAGATCGCATTTATTGTATGACAGATTACTTATATGGTTTGAATTGCAGTAACGGTCGGGTTTTGTGTTTGCTAGTGTTAAATCAATTTATGAACACTTATTATACGTTATACAAAATACTATATGAAGTGGATACATTTTTTAAAACTCGATCAAAGTTGTTTATATTTATAACGAATATGCAGTCTATAATACGATCTGAAAATAGAAATACTCTAATTGATGTACTTCACGGCGAAACGTTCCGAATGAAAAGAAAGTACAATTACAGAATTGCTCTAGCAATGAGTTGGCTAATTTAGGGGAAGAACATGGGGCGAGCTACGCCAATGGCAGGATCATCCTTTAATGTATTTATATACGGGCAGGAGACAGCAGCGAGCACGCGGGGACGGGTTCGAGCCGCTGGGGTGAGAGATTTGTCACCCGAACATCAGCAATGCGTGTCGTACACGGAACCGCGTTTGTATCACACCATTGTCATCCGAGCCGAGAGATTAAGCTAATTTCACACATGTCCGCCCGCTCCGAATACTCTTTCTATCTCTCTCTCTCTTTCTCTTTCTCTTTCTCTTTCTCTTTCTCTTTCTCTTTCTCTTTCTCTTTCTCTTTCTCTTTCTCTTTCTCTTTCTCTTTCTCTTTCTCTTTCTCTTTCTCTTTCTGTCATGCACTGCAGTGCGTGGTCATTGACGAATTCGCATGATATATGAAACCACGTTGCGCCGCACGTCCCATTGGGGATTTTATTGAAAAAATAGACAACTCCTAACGGTTTATTATTATTTTGCCTTTATTTTCCCATTGCCACCCCGCAATTTCATCTTCTGTCATCGACGTCGGCGTCAAACACACTCATCATTAATTATACGATGGTGCTGCAAACGGAGAAACGGAAAAAGGTTTCGGAACTGTGAATGATAGAAAGGTATTTATTGCATAAATAAATAGTCTTAAATATTTAAACATTAGCTATTATTTATAAAATATTTGAGAATGTGATTTTACCTATGTAACAACAATACACAGTTGAAAATAAAAATTTTCTACTGAAGAAAAGTTCAATCGTAGGACACAAACAAGCCTGATTTACCATTTTAGGAAATGTCCTTTATCGGGCCGAATAACGAGTAGTAAAGTAAATAGCCTGTAAAAATTGTGTTCATTAAAGGAAAATTTATGATCTCTTCGCGGAAATCACGGGAAGCAGAGCCGATTGCCCCAGTGAAAATCATCCGGAAGCACCTAATGATTGCCACAGTTGCCACAGTTTGGACACAAAAATGTCACCGTTAACTAGATAAACGCTGTCCTGAGTGACTCTTCTCGAAGCAGAGGAACATCTGCCCAAATGTTGCGGCCGATTAGTCGCTTTCGCTTCGGCTGTGCGGCTCTTTGAAAATCAGACAAATGAACGCGTGTGTGTGTGTCGTCTTCGAAACTCAAGTTCGAAACCTCTCCGCCCACTCATCCCTCGAGGTTTACAGTTACGCAATGTCTCACATATGCTCGCGCGTGGCTCTACACGTGGCTAGCAGTAGTCCTCCCCGACCCTTGAACTTTGCGAATATTTTTATTTACAGCTGAAAGTACTAAATTAGACAGCTACAAATTAACCCGCAACTAAAAATTAAAGTTATTACACACTAGTAAAAATGTGGTTTGATGATATTCTTCTAAAAGGATGCATTTAACTTGTTAAGGGCGTGGTGAAACTTATGGTGAGAATAACAATTTTTTACGAAATTATCCTCCGGGTGGTCCCACAGTAAATTCTGAAAAATGTTCTGGTGATATTATAAAAAACTAGACATTTTTTATTATACTTGGTACTTAAACAGAAAGTTGTTTATAATTTTCATGAATTTCTAGACAATACACCCTATGTTATACAGAAAAAGCTGGCAATATTTAATGAAAAATGATGATTTTACAAAACTGGCATGATGCAATTTGGATACGATGTATAACATTTAAAAAAAAATATGCGATGTATAACACCTGTACCACACGCAACTTTGAACTTCAAATTTTTAAAAACACAATCATAAAGAAAAAAACCGCTGCCAATTCATTGACACTTAGCTTCCAATTAATTGTTCTAATACGAAATTCTTAATTCTTATAAGTTAACTTAGTTATCTCTCCTTTGGTTCGCCTGCAGACATTAAATATAAAATTAATAAAAAAAATATAACCTCAAATATCTTGAAAAATAAAAGATTTCATATTCTGGTGAAAGAGCTCAGCCAAGACTGTCAATAGATAATGGAAACCTTTTCGGTCTTAATTTGTTTATAAAGATTCTCCATCAATATTTTCCAAAATATCACCGTTTAAAAAAATGACGTTATCGTGTATAACAATAGAAGGAAAATAGCTTATAAAAAATTTCGTGTCTGGGAAGATAGATAATTTTATTCTCTTTCTAAAGCATTTACACGGAAGCGATCATAATATTTCTACATACCAAATAAATTTACCTCATTGATTTCAGAACAACGTAAAATATAAAAATCGTTGTAGAACAGAAACCAGTCGACGAATCTTAAAATTTTTTAATTCAGAATCCTCATTAAGAAATGAAAAAAATGAGCTCCAGTTGGAAAAAAATGACCGCGCCATTCTCGAGATATAAGCGATCAAAAAAAGGTTGAAAAAAAAACATAACCTCAAATATCTTGAAAAATAAAAATCCTCATGATTTGAGTAAATAACTTAGTCAAGAGATAGTTAAAAGCTACCGTTTTGGGAATTTTCAAAAAGAATAATGCCGTTTTACTCAATTTATCGTTCGACATAGAAAATCGATTTTTCTTACAAAATGATTCTTTTCTAGGCAAAAGAAACATAAAGTAGCTAAAAGATTTTACTGAATATTGCACTCCATATTACTCAAATTTTTTTCAATATATTTCCATGATATATTTCCGAGATATAACCGTTTATCAAAAACAGGACGTTTCCGTGTATAACAGAAAAAGGGAAATAGCTTAAAAAATATTTCGGGTCGGAAAAGATAGATAATTTTAAGCTCTTTCAAATGCAGTATAACTAAATCGATTGAAATATTATTTTTAAGGTATTAAAAAAAACGAAAAACTAAAATTCAAAAATCAAAAAACCGATAAAAAAGTAGATATAACACATCGAAAATCAAAAAAATGAGCCCTGAAACATTAAATTTAACCGTGGATTACTCAAGATATGGTGGTATACATCCATATACACACACACACACATACACACACATACACACACACATACACACACATACACACACACACACACACACACACACATACACACACACATACACACATACACGGACATACACGGACATTTTCTAAATATACTGTGTTTTGATTCCAAATGGTCCAAAACATATTTCTAACATGTTTTTAAGAAAACTTCTTTTTACTATTATAAAGCTTCCTTTAGGAGGAAGTAATAAAAACTTATTAAATTATCATTGTAAAAATAAAAAAGAAATACATTTTTAACTACGTTTATGGGCAACATATTTTTAATAAATAAGTATATATATTTATTCTGTTTCACAAATACAAAACAGAATTCGTTGTTGTGCCGTGAATTATACGCCCAATAAGATATCTTAAACGTTTTACATTAGCACATTGTAACCCATTGTGCATGCGGCTTGTCGAACATCGAAAAGGCATAAATGGAAAAAACAACACTTTTGTAAAGAAAATTGTAGTTTTCTGATGATTTTAAAACAATTTTTCTATTGCAGCACATTAATCTAAAATGTATTCTTCATAATTTCTCATTTTCATCATTTTCTGTTAAGAAAGTGTCTCAAAGTATCAAAAATGAAATAAAGAAAGTATATCTTTTTTGTCTAAGTTTACAATAAGACCACTAAAGTTACCTAAAATTAAGATTTTTGTAAAGAAATTAATTTTTGAATTTTATTTTATTTTATTTGTAAGTCAAATAATTACAAGACTGCCATAATTTAAAAGTACTAAAATCTTATGGTCCGAAAATATATACCATACGTCTTTAAGGGGTTACAACATTATAAGGTTCTCTTAATAATAAAAGAATAAGAGGGAAAACTTGAAAAGCACACAGAAGTTTTCCTCAATTCAAAGCTACTGATTTAGACATTAGCCTAGCGCGCAATATAATTCAAGGAATAACGAAGACGAAGTGTGTACGCGAGCGCGCACCACCACGGGACGACGTGTGCGCCATACTGGTCAGTTTTTTAAAAAACTTTACGAGAATCTAGACACACAAGTCGAAAGTGAAAGACCCCGCGCGCGCCGTGCACCCTGCACTCCGAGAGACTTCTCGGAGAAGTCGGTGATTATCCGACCCTCCCACTTCTCCTCCCATTTATTTGTTTCACGCGCACCGCGGCGAGCGAGTGAAGCCGCCGCCAGGCTGCAGCGCTTGACACTTCTCGGGAAGCTTTTTCACGGCGCATAAGCTCCGGCTCGAATATTACTTAATTTATCTTCGAATCCGTTCGTGTCCGCGTCCTCGCGTAGAGAATCGCTCGCTCGCGAGTATCGTTTCAGCGAAAACCGGCCCGTCGCTGCGCGCGTAAAAAAGAGGTATATACCTCATGCAGACACAGACACACACACTCAGAGAGAGAGAGAAAGCATCGCCGAGGAAATAATAAAGCGACGACGAAGAGGACGAAGCCGACATCGACGAGAGAAGAGAAAGAAGCGACCGAGGAGAGATAGAGCCGTGTAATTCGGTCCCGCGTCTCGTCCGCGTGCACACACGAGCCGCGTCTCTCGCTCCTTTTCATTCCCACGCGACCTACGACCTCGTCTCGGGCGTACATATGCACACACACACCGCATCGTCTCGTCTCTTCTTCTCCGTTGTAGCTGAGCTCGGCTCGGCTCGCGAGCGCGCGAAGGACGAGCGCAAAAAGGAGGAAGAGGTAAAAAGAGAGGAGCAGAGAGAGAGAGAGAGAAAGAGAGGGCTGCGTGTCATTTGACACAGTCCTAAACTCGATTCGCGCCACGAAAGCGAGAGCGAGCGAGCGAGCGAGCGGCTCTTCGTAAATGCCCGGCGCGCCGCTTTTTGTCTCGCGGGCGCAGTTCCCAAGCCGAAGAACAAACGGACTCCCACTCTCTCTTTCTGCCCTGTAGAAGCGCCCCGTTTAGTTCCCACAACGCGTATAAGCGCACGTCCGCGCTCGGAGATATATCCACACAACTCTTCTATCGGCCGCGCGCGCGCGCGAACACAAACGATTGCCACGTTCTCGGCGGTGAGCGCGCACGCGCATGAATGAGAATTCACCTCGAATGAACGCGAATCTTGCCGAAAGATAAGCACGGCCCAGACGGAGAGAGAAGCGAGTTTCGGCCCATTGTGCAGCGACAGTGTGTATGTGCGCGCGAGGGACGAGCGCAGCTTCGACGATTGTATTCCCTTTCCTGGCCGCTTTTTGCGAGAGAGAGAGAGAGAGAGAGAGAGAGAGAGAGAGAGAGAGAGAGAGAGAGAGTTTGCTGAAAAAGAGCTAGGCGAAACCTCTTCATTATATGATTTGTACGCGCGGGGCGCATACCTCGCTGGGTATGGGCTGCGTAGGAGTATAATGGAGGGGATATTCGAGAACGACATGTTCGCTTTGCTTTCTGCGGCCACGGTTGTGAGACTATAGAGACGCGCGGTGACTATTAACAGTTGGGTTAGTCACTCGATACGGAGGTGATAAGGAGTTACAGACTGCGTGTCTCGTTCTTCTAGCTTTGATGAGTCTACTATGACTATTTTTATTCTAACACAATAACTTACATTGAATATGATGTGTCTAAACATACACTTTGTATCTATTTATAACTTTAACGATTGAATAGTAATATCAAGCTTACTTGTATACATAAATACCTATTATGCAGTATGTAAAAATAAAAATAAAAATATTTTCTATATCCATCTAACATTTAATACAGCGTATCAGAGTGAAATATTTACGTTTTAAAAAAAATATAAAACACACGTTTTTGAGTGAATAATTATGTATATTATGTAGTGGAATTTCAGTGAAAATAGAGAGTGAAATCTGACACTTCGTTTGATGTAAAGAAATGCACTTAGGGTATGGCCACAGTAGAATTTTCAAAAAATCGAAAATTCTTTTTGGCTGTTTTTGATACTTTATTATTATAGAAATAAGTTATCATTCGAGTTATATCGTGAAAATTTTTTTATTTTGTTTTAGGTCCAAAATTACGCATGTAATTTTGCATGCAGAATAGCGTAAAGAAAAAAAGGTGCTGCCGGAAACGCGCTGTGGGCGGCCATTTTCTTTTTGGAAAAATTAAAAAAAGACTTTTTTTGATACTACAAGACTTGTAGTTAATATACCATTGTTTACTTTCATTAATAAACTTCTTTTTCATATTAGAAAAAAATTTTGAATATGCACATGATTTTATGTTTGCTACTGTGGCCATGCCTCTTAAGGGGAGGTCGGAGCCGATTACAGATTTCTGCATTGAATTTAACATTATTCTAATTTAATTGTTCATAAAAGTTAAAAACTATAGTTGTTCGGTGTTCTCAATCTACTAAAGAACACCGGACAACTGAGATAATTGAAAAAAATTAAAAATTGAATGAGAATACTGAAAAATACGAATTTGTCGGTATCTACGTAACTGAATGTAAGCTCCAACCTCCCCTTAAGGCTTAGTGCTTATTTACTCAAGTGGTGTGAGAATTTACTAAAAAATATAAATTCTTTTATTTTTCAAAATAAGTGAAACTTCAACTTTATTGATGTACAGATTTTCCAAAATTAAATATTATAATGAAATTTTAGGAAATTTAATTTTAAATATTTAAGAACTCAATAAAATTGCGAACTTTTACATCACTTAGTCACAAATATTGGTTTTTCTGTTTTATATTGGCAGAGAAATATTTATTTAATGAGGACATGAGCGAAAATCTTAAAAGATCGATAATAAAACCTCCCATATTATATTGTATTTAAAGCGTGAACTATTAATTGCGTATTTTACTATATAGAATTCACACAAAAAGATTGCCAACTGAATCGAGGACTAATGTATTGCTTACATCTTATTTTCATACTAGCTCCCGATTCTGCTCGTTGCAAAATTAACTATTCTCGTTACACTAATTTTTACGGGTATAAAGAGCGTCCGTTACGCAAACGCGAAGTAAAGTTAATTTCGAGAGCCATCGTAAATTATTCATCCTTCGAATTACACCCGCTGGAAAGAAAATCAGTGTACCAGAGGCGTTCTCCCACGCCGATTGCAAGTGCCGAGCGTCATTATCAATCAGGATAGGTGAGTGACGTTTATTGGTGACCACTATCTTTATGACCGTTGACGCTTTGCCAAAGACGTGCGAGATTGGCAAAACTCGGTCACAGCTTGAGTTTTCAAAGACGTCCATTGTGTCAGGAAATTATAGTCTCTTCTGAGCTCCAGCATTATTTAAACACTATTTGCATAGCTTTGCAGTAATTGCATAGACTATTTTAATCACAAATATTGTTTGTAAATAAACTCATTGTTTTCTAAAAATCCTCCAAAGTGATAGAATAATTTCAGTCCAAAATATCGCTGATCTGATCTGGTTCTTTTCGGCTAATTTGGTCGCACACGCATACTTCCTCGCTGCGCCCCAGCAATACACCACAGATCATTAGCCTTTCTGCTCGCATAAAATAGAAGCGGCGGCCGCCACGTGCCCGGAGTTGACAACAAACTCGCATATGGGCGCGGGCGGTTGGGGCAGCCAGCGCGCTTTGCTGTCACTTTACACCGGTCACAAGGAATACAGCTGCCACAGAGCTCGATAACCAATTGTGGTAGCCTGACATTCTTAAAAGGTATATAAATATACGATGCCTGAATTTCACTAAATCTGTGCTCAATCATCAAGTTGATTCATATTTTAGAAGCCGTCGTGAAAATGTTATTATTAAATGTTAAATGCTTATATTTAACGTGGTTTGTTAGCCTGTCCGTCGTCGCGGTTAAAAAATCTTGAAATTAATTTTTTAACTATTTCTTATGTGAAAAAAACAACGCTGTGGCGGCGTGGCAGAGCGGCAATCGGCGAAGTTAAGCAGCGTTGGGCGTGGTTAGTACGTGGATGGGTGACAGCCAGGAAACCCCGTGGCCCCGGCCATTGCAACATCATCCGATCGCTTGGGTGATGTTTCACACTCAATAAAGTTAGCGATAGGTGTGGAAAGATCGGATTCGGTGTCTAAGCCTACGGAATGTGACATAGACATCCAATTCGAACATCCTAAATACACCGACCATACCAAAGCGGGTTTTCTCCTGGTATAGGTTATCCCCGCTCCACGGGCATAACTCTGGGCGAATGCGGAATGTGATTAGATAGGAAAAAAAATAAAGATATGCTAGGCCAAGAGGCTGCAGGTGGAACCCCCCCCCCCCCCCCGCAATTTATGCGAATTTTTGACACAATAAAAAAATTCTTATACAATTCTTCATTTTAAAACCGGGAAGATGTCATATTTGTTGCTGTTCATTTGTTATTCTGTGAAATTAAGATTTTTGACCTATATAACTGAAAAATTATTATATATAAGTCAATACAATTTTTACTAAATATTAATTAAATAAAAAATAAAAACCCTGGTAGAAAATTATCTATCTTTGTCTTGGTTGCTTCCTAGATAAATCATCATAATTTTCTACCAGGGAAAAATGAGTTTTTTTGTACAACAAGAATTATTGTAGTTTACTTTGAAATTTATATAATGATAATTTGTTAGATCTTAAGATGTCTATTATTTTATAGTTAATTTAGTTTCTTAAACTTTCGAGATACTTGAGGTTACATCATTTTCGAATTTGTTTCCACGCGGTATATTTTGAAAGCTACAAGTATAAATGCAAATAATATTTTTGAAAACGATGATATTATTTGAACATTTCTTTTGTCAGAGAACAATATATTATCTATTGAAAAAAATAACTATGCAAAACAAGTTTTCTATATGAAAACAAAAAACAATATTTAATACTCTTTTTCGCAATTTATTAAAAGGTCATTCAGTGTCCTTTATTAAAGAAAAGTGAAATACTTTTGAATAACAAGTATAGTATTAAATATTTAATTAATACTTTGATGTGGTATATACACGATGGAGCATTTCAATAAAAAATAAGACTCTTTCTCAAACAATACACAACTTTCGTCGAGTAAGTAGGCTAAATAGAATTCCACACGTGCTTATCTCCGATGTTTTGCCAGGCCGCGTTAAAAGCTTAAATAGAGAGTTCAGCGCGCAAAGTGAAAATTTCTCGCGCATGGCGTAACATCCGTTCAAAGCCAAAGCTTCTGAAATGAAAAGAGCGAACGTGAATAATATGTTTCTCCGCGTTAGCTACCGTAAATTCTGTATACCCATACACATTTCTCTAAACACTGTGGGCGTCTGTCTGTCCGGCGCCAGTTCCACAAAATAACGCCAGTCTCGTAGTCAAAACTCTCGTCATCGATGCTCGATATGTATACGTATATATATATATATATATATATATATATATATATATATATATATATATATATATATATATATATATATATATATGTATATGTATACTATACACCTACACGCAAAATATCTGCACACGCACGTGCGCGAAACAAACGAAAACTTTTGCACTCGAAGCTTATCGACAACCCCCCCCCCCCCCCTTCTCTCTCTCTCTTGCTTCCGAGCTTTGGTTGCCTGATCTGTTTCATCCGAAATCAAGAACAAGCGACAAATATTTATACACGGGGGCCACCCAAACTCATAGTACACAGCACGACTACCAGCTACTTTTTCTCATACATATTAGCCACTTCTTGCGTACACAAACAAATCGCTCACGAGCTTTAATGCAGCAAGGGGAAAAAAAGACGCAAGGAAAAAAATTGAGAACGCAAAAGGTCGAATTGCATGCGTGGCGAAACTATACGTCGAGTTATTCATTAGGCAATCTTATCGCGAAATAAATGTAAGATCATTATTTAACTTGCAAATGTCCGCTCGAAGCATTTATTAAACGAAGAATTAATTTTCTCGTAACGACTAATACCGTGGCTCTCCCCATTCTCGGACTTTCTCAGGTAAACGAGGTTTCTCTCTCTCTCTCTCGCAGCTGAAAAATAAGGTCCGTGATTTAGCTATGCAGTAGCGTTATTTCCTAGCGAACTGCAGCGAGACTCGCTCTCCCGCCAGTCAACACGGCGGCGATTCCATGCGGCAAAAGAGCGAAAGGAGAGAAAGAAATAGAGTGGTAGGGGGGGAGGAAAAAAGGAAAATCTGTCGAGCTAATTCGCGTGCGAGATAACGCAGCGCGAGTAAGGTAATGCCGTGCTCGTGCACACACCAACGTGTGTACGCGTGTATGTGTCTCCTATCGGGCAAAATGGTCTCGGCGTCGAGTCACGAGGCGCTGCAGGTGGACATCTACTCGGCGCGCGCAGCTATATACCTTGGCGACGTCGAGCGCGTCGTCGTCGTGCAGGTAAAAGCTGCTGGCAGGGAAAGACCACCCTCTCTCGAGTTCTCTCCGCGCGCGGCGCTGTAAGAAGGAGAGAGAGAGAGAGCTGCGCCGCTGGCGATCTTATCGACGTCCCTTCCCCTCTTTTCAACCTCTCTCTCTCTTGCTCTCTCTTGCGCGCGCGCGCAAAGGCCTGATGACAATATCGCGTGGCGGCTGAGATAACCGCTCGTGTCATTTCTACATCGACTAGCCACTTCTTGACGTCTTTGCGGGACCTGGGGGGTCTGACTTTCTTTGCGGTATACACACACACCCACACATTTTTGTATATACCTACTCGTCGTCGTCGAGTCGAGACTTGCGCGAGGCTTATATTATAAGGGTACACACGTACGTGCTCGATTTTTCCGCGGATAATAATGTGCAGTAGTGCTGCTGCTGCTTTGCGAACTGCTAGCTGCGGAGGGTTGAGAGAGAGAGAGAGGGAGGAAAAAATATAAAAGACCCTCACCTAATTCCGAGAGCGCTGCGGCTACTGGCGCGTGTGTGCCTCATTACACAGAAATTATCCTAACGACGCGTCGAATGCTTTTGCCGCGCTTTTTCTTCAGCCTACATTTTCTTTTCTCATCTCGCGATGTTTGCAGGATGTCTGCGTGTACAGGATATTGAATCTTTACAAAGTAAATAGTTGAGAAAGATATTAAATGTTTTAACATTTTAAACTTTACTTTTAGCAAACAATTGACAAGCTCGAGCTGAGCGACAAAAGCGAGTGCATAGATTGCAGGAAAAGAGCGAGCGTGTAATGTCAGTGCGGTGCACTAGACTCGAAACGACCGCGCAGTGGAAAATGAGGCTCGTAAAGTACGAGAGGTGGGCGCCCTTCTTCTTCTTCTGCTTCTTCTTCTTTTTCTTTTTCTTCTCTTGCTGTCTCGCAGTATAGTCCCTTCTCACTCATATTCTTCCACGAAACAAACGCATCTCCGCACTGGACTGTAGGCGTACACGTGCGTCTTCGTCTCCGTAATATCTAACATATGCTCGCTCGTAGCCCGACTTTACTAGCTCAGACAATCAGTCTATTCTTTTTCGAAACAAAACAGCACATTTTCACGTTTCACTTTCTCCGAATTTTTATAGGTTGTCAAAGTGTATAGGCATTGACGTGTAGGCATACTTTGGAGACGAAATGCTGTTGAGTTTTCATTTAATTCCAAATAATTTTTAACGTTTATAATTTAGAATAATTCATTTTTGTCAGCATTACATAGATAAATAATATCTATTGAATACACTTAAAAATCTGTGAAATAGATGTGAGGACCAAAAAATAGAGAAACAAATTTCTTAGCGTTACGAATGGCTTAGGTATAAGCTGCGTTTACCTCGTAGTAACTTATCTTCTTTATGCGAGGCTTTAGAAAAGAAGATGAGAGGCGAAGATGCATAAAGTGAGAACAGTCAAAAACACTAAGGCTAATAGCCATCGCGAAATGCTGAAACACGTTTTCTTATCCGTCACGGATCCTTCGTGCTTTCCATTATTCTGCTCTTCCTTTTTTACGGCTCTTTTATCTACTACACGTTCATACCGCGAAATTCAATTGTAAGATTTTATAATTTTCTAGAAAAATATAAAAACTATGATTCTGTAAAATTTAAAGAATATTCAATATGTAATATTCAGATTTAAAATTGTATCCAGTTTAAATTAATTCAGCTAACTAGCAACGTTGCGTGTTAAGGGGAGAGAATACAGTAAATAACTTTTTAAGGATTATTTTAAAATGAACAGTTGTTGCACCTTTATGCTGTAAAAATTTACAGATTATTTTAACTGAAATTTACATTTATACAAAATTTTAATCGTATCTCTCTTAAATTTCAACATTTTTTAAATATAATATGAATACTTTATGAAATTAATAAGCACTGTAATTTCACATAAGAAAAAAATCAGTATTCTTCAAAGCAACTACAACGCGGTGAGCCTAAACATGATTATTAAAAAGACTGCTTGCAGTGTAGGGGAGACCGAGGCAAAGTGAGTCTAAAAGAGTTTGTTGATTGAAATAAAGAACATGTATGCATTGAAGAAATTGCAATTAGTTTCAAACTATACTTTGGACCTTTCATTAATGATACCTAAAAGTTTTAATCTCTTAAATTAAAAAAAAAAACACTTTTAATTTTGAATATAATAGAAAAATTCATTTAGACTCACTTTGTCCAGTACTCGGGGTAAAGTGAGCTTTTAGATATTAAGTAGTACAAATAATATATAATTAATTTTATTTTAAATATATGTTTGAAAAAAATGTATTTAACACTTTGTATATGGTAAACACATTTATAAAAATCAACGAAAATTTTATAGAAATTCGAAAATACGGGATTTATTTAGTTCTGACTAATTAATTCATGAAATTAGAAAAATCAAAATGATAACATAATTAAAACTTACTTTATTAACAGAAAAAATACTTATTTTTATTTAATTGCATACTTTAATATATTCTATCGTCCAAGGCTCACTTTGCTCCGAGTACGTATCATTTACGAAGTAGCATGCTATTAAGGAATGGTTCGAATAAATTACAAATTTCAGGTACTGTTTTTCCCCTTACATGTTCTACAATTCAGTACATGTCGTGGCAGAATTGAGTATGAACAATATTTATAAATATAACGAAATTAAGTACCTCGAAAGTGTTATTATTTTGTAATTTCAAAACAAAGAACACAAATGCAAGTTTACTTTATCATGTAGTTGCAGACTTTTAAAATGCATATTCTCAAATTTGTCTCAATACCAATTTTAAAAATTTAACAGCAGATTTCGAATCAGCGACCCCCAAATCATAATATACCAATTTTCATAAAAAAATATCAATGGTTAAAAAAAATGTTATTTGAATGCGTTAAAAAGCAACATTTTTGTTTAACCTTTTGAAACACAAATTTTCAAAATTTAGTGGATAAAAATAATCTAGATACCATGTAGATTCGAAACCAAAAACAAAATTTACAGTGCAAGAACATTTTTAATAATCATGGTAAGAATCAGTATTAGATGGTCTTGAACATTCACCACTCCAGCAAAAACTGATTCAACTCATCTACACAGCTGCATATACAACAATCAATATTCAACAATATCTTTGAAAATACCAACAATTTTTTACAAGATTAAAATTTTGAGATTTTTATCAAATATCCTAAAAACTTATTAATACACTGAATCTCTTAATGAAGAAAAGGTAATTTACTAAATGAGTGATTCAGAAAACCATAGCTCTGAAAATGTAGTGACATTTCGTCCCAGAAATCCTGCAACTCCTATATCGTCGTGCACGCCGCGTAGCTCACCTGCAGGGGCAGGTGCGGTGACAATCCACCCGAGATCCTATATACCTCTTACCATCGTACACGCGCTACTTATGAATTTTTACGAGCATGCCCGATATTCTTCCAATAACAGACCACAATCGCCGTCAAACACCACAACGCCGGCACAGCTCGATACGGCGATTTTACGACGATTCGCGCTCGCTCGTACGGGCTTTTGCCTGTATATTTACCAAACACAGACCTCGGCCCGTACCGGTAAAACGAAGGCCTAATTGGATGATTAATTGTGTAATTGCGAGCGGCAGCGAGGTAACAATGGAATGAGCGAGCGCGCTTGCCTTATCAGCTAGCGCTGCCGCTGTGCTGCCGCTGGTGCTTCGAGGGCCGCGTGCATGTATATAAAGGCGCGAGTGAGCGACACACTCTGCGCGCCGTGTGCAGTATAGCCGCGCATGAAGCGGCAACAAATCTCGCGTGCTTGTCCGCTGATCGAGCAGTGGCCGCGCTTAGCGCGCGAGTCCTCGGGGAAAAAAGAAATGATAATCAAAAAGCGATTACGCGAGAGGTGCACTTCAGCGGCGTTCATGTCGCTGCCAGGCTAATTTACAATTCAGTCTTTAATGATTTGCAGTTTTGTTCGATGATCGAGGCGTGCGGCGATCGTACGTACAATATATTCGTGAAATTAATTTTTGATCAATAGCACGTATATTATTGTTTATTTTGTAACGGTTAATGAGAGCTGAAAGTATACGTTAATTTAATTTAGTAAATAATAAATGCGCGTAAAGTTATTTTCCCGAAGCATAATATAAAAGCATTGATTTTCAAGCAACTCGATCTAAATCGAAACAATTGCTTTTTACATATAACTCGTTTACTGTATTTGTTCACTGCATTGAACAAGCAGCTTTTAAGGAAATATTTCAATAACTTTTTTCATTTCAAATATAAAGGAATAATTCCTTTCTAGAATTATTTAAAATGATTTCTTCATAAATGAAAACAAATACACATGAATATTGTTTTACAACTTTTGATTTTGTTATTTTTTGCTTAGTTTATGCATAAACATGGCCAATTATACACTTAAAAGACTCATATTTTGCTATCAAAGCATAATTTTACAGTGAACGGGTTAATTAAATGCTTCGTCAGATATTTAATAATTTGATATTTTATTGTTAAAATTAAATGCAACAATAAAAGCACAAAATAACTTTCAAGTGAAAAACACTCGTTAGAGAGAAAAAAAATGTCTCATTAATCTGCATGACGGTTCAACGGCCTATTAAAAAAAGGGGGTAAAAAACATTAATCAACATTAATTTGAAATAAAATCAATCGATACACAGCGTGCAAAGCGTGCGCCTGCATCATCATAATAATAAAGTCACATCGGCCTAATTAGAGAATATTCGAGCACACAGCTGCAATACATATTATACACGAGGGGGAGGGAGGCGGGGATAAAATCGCGGCAAATTACAAAACTCGAGATGCTGAAAAATGTAAAAGCCACACCGAAATATCGAAGCAAACACAAGTGCAAAACATATAGAGCGAGCGAGCAAGAGAGAGAAAGATATTGATTGACGCGCGCGGAGCCCGCGTTTTTTTTTCACGTGCACAGCGATACCGCGCGCCACCGCAGCTCGACTGATTGCATTCCGTTTCCGCGAGCAAACAAATGACAAACGCTTTGGAATACGGCTGCCACGGGAATTGCATTGCATCGCCAGCGCGCCCGTGCAGCGAAGAGAGAAGAACGGGAAACAACCGAAAGGGACGACCAAAAACAAGCGGCGCAGAGCTAAGCGGGGAAAGTAATAAAGAGAGCGAGAAAAGAAAGGAGGAGAAAGGAAGCTCGGAAGACTTGCAGCGCGGCGATAGTCGCCGTCGAGCTTTTTCGAGGCAGGAAGAAAGCCGAGAGCAGCGGCGCAGCCATCGCAACGGGAGCAAAGCGATTTAAAACGGAGGGCAGCAGCAGCAGCAGGCGTAGAAAGACGATTGTTCCTCGGTTTTTATTATCGGATTTGCATGGCCGCTCTCGCTCGCGCCGCAGCGCTATTGAAAGAGGCATTTTCATTCGTCGAGAGAATCGATCACGTCCGGCAATGCGTGATTTCTTTCTTTTATTTTTTAAACCTGCTGCTGCTGCAGTTGAGAAGAGAAGGAGACGAGGGAGGAGGAGTTGGGAAATATCGTCGGGTCGACTATTCTGTCTCCGCGGGCTTTTGTCGATTGTGCGCGCCGTGAATTTCGTACTTGCGATTTATTGACAGGCTCGATTTCGCGCGCAGATATATACGAAGCCGGCACAGCGAGATTCAATTAAAATTTTAATTGCCCAGAGCATTCTGCTTGCTTTTGTCTGTTGCTATGCTGCTGCAGCTTTTTTACATTTCGATGGAAATTCTAAATTATTTTCAGATATATTTTGCTTTTTATAGCTTTTTGAATGACTCGACAGCGTGATTTCGAGTATGGCTTCGTTCAGCTTTTCCACGTGCAATGCAATTAACGTTATCAGCACTAGCAGACAAGTGAAATTGAAGAAACAATTTATTTCTTTTAAGTGGTAACAGAAAAAGCAAAGAATAAATAATTAATTGTAATTTCACGAGGTGAAGATTAATTTCAGTTGCTACCGATAGGCATGGGGTCTTTGGATTTTTTTTACAGCCAAACTCATCTACTGATATCACTCGCGGCTTATTGTCCGCTCTTCTCGTTTTCTTATGCCGCTATTACTATCACGCAATGCAGTCGTAAAACATCGCTCGAGATTTTTATTGCTACCCGGTTATGATTCCTTCTTGACGATATCTTGCGCTTCGTTAACTCTGCATGATTTTATTTTCCGAGATACATATCTGCGCCTCAAACAGTAACAATATCATAAAAAATT
This sequence comes from Gastracanthus pulcherrimus, assembly GCA_949152435.1. NCBI lineage: Eukaryota > Metazoa > Arthropoda > Insecta > Hymenoptera > Pteromalidae > Gastracanthus > Gastracanthus pulcherrimus. The sequence goes on from OX424574.1 coordinate 183,181,947, forward strand.
GCCGCGTGTAATTAATTTCTTCGACGCGAATGCTAGTTATTATTTCGAACGATTGACCTTAGACAATTTAAAACATTTGAATTTGAAATGTAAATTGTGTGAAAACAATACTGTAGTCATTAAGTGCCATGCTAGTTTGTTACCCTGGTAGAAATAAGCAAAATAAAAATAGTTAGGAAACTAGAAACTATGTCCTTAAAGTGGATGAAAATGTTTACGTTTTAAAAGCCTAGCAAATATTGAGGACTTTTCTATATTTAAGTATCGGACAATCAAAATCATAGAAGATTTCCATAGCATCAGTTAATATTATTGATAACTTCAATATGCTACTCGTAATACTAACGATTTGTTGGGTTATTGTAATAGGCTTCTTCAACTTTTTTGCATAACCAACTATGCTGTACAGTTCATACCTATAAAATAGCTTTGAATAAGCACTTCAAAAGATTTTTGAAAACCATCCAGAAAGCGTTTCATCAATGTTTAATTTTAATAAATGACCAAGAAAACAAGTAGGTTTCTAGTCTTCACAAGAGTACAATTGTTAATAGATGGCAAGTAAATGGATTTTATTTCTACCAGGGTATGAATGTTAACAATTGTTAAATCGCTAGTTGTTAATCTTACTATCGTAATTATAAATTACGAACGGTAAAAAATTATAAAAATTCACAAATTAAATGCCATGATAATTAAATATGTCTACTCCTTAATCAGTCACTTTCCAAAATATGTAGAAGATAAAGCAAGCGTCAGTCATCGAGGGTTGGATCTCTCAATAAAAGCAAACGGCTCAATAGATCATTTCAGAAACAGTTCTACTGTACATCTTTAGACTCGAGCGAGGTAAAAGCATACACACACGGCAAAAAATCTCGATAATCGCCCGCGTACGACGAAGGAGCGAGCGAGAAAGAAGGGGAGGGAGAGAGAGAGAGCGAGAGGAAGAGGTTTGCGCTCTTAATTGAAATCGACCATGGCAAGCATACATGCAGCGCGCTTCAGGCCCAGAATGGAGACTGACCTACCTTCAGGATCATCCGATCTTTTCAAAAGCGCTCACAATTCATCTGGCTGTGCGAGAGCGCTCTGTCTTTCCTCTCCGTCCCGTCCTCTCTGCGGCCAGGATGCCGAGACAAAGGCCCGTGTACAGATGAAACAGAACCTCCCCGCGTTTGTACGCGCGCGCGACGACGTGCGTACGTATACATACGCGCGTGTACGCGTCTTTGTCTCCCTCTCGGATATACGACTTCCGGTACTGAGAACTAGACGCGTTTATAAGCGTTTGTACGAAGCAAGAGAGCTCAATGGGATGATGCATCTTTCAAGCGTTTTATACGTACGAGTGTGTGTGTGTGTGTGTGTGTGTGTGTGTAGTGGACGACGAGGAGAACACCGCGGATTGCTCTCGATTGTTTCATTCGTTTTCCGTGCGAATATACTGCGCTGCTCTGTCTGTGTCTGTTTCGTGTGCGTGTGGGTGTACGGACCGCTTGTGGGCCCCCGCGCGCCACCGCGGAAGTACTCGCTATTCAGATCGCCATTTCGGTGTATCGGATCTCGTCTCCGTTTTGTCTGTCTTTGATTCAGCTCGCGCGGTAGTCCTTTCAACGAAGGATTCACCCGTCAATGTTCTATCTCGTCTAATTTGTCTGTCGGATGCTGAGGAAATGGAAGATTACTTACGAATTCGTGAGCGAGGTGAATCTTTTGATAAAGCATCTAAACCGAATCCATCAATCAATCGTTTCAAATGTTGTACCTATGTAACATATCTAGTTTCATCTTCTTACACTTACATTCTAATTTTAAAAATGTTCTATTCTGATAGCTTACAACAACGTTTGTTTCTATAACAGCAAGCTGAATACTAATGGCCGTTACATTTTGTCGTGAAAAACATTGTTATTGCTAGAAAACACTCTCAAAAGCTTTTGATTTGGGATTTGATCTTTGCGCAACTAACGCTCGAGATAAGGTCTCAAACTCGGGTACAAAAGAACGCGAACCTTTTTTTATCAGGTCGCGGTCGAGTTAATGCCAGCCACTATATTTTATAAGGCAGCCGAGGTGAGCGAGGCTGCAGCAGCCGCTCGGCACATATATAAGAGCCCAGAGAGGCTAAGTGCCTAATTGTCCTCTCCTTTACTCTCGTCTTCGCTGCCTGCCTGCCTCTCTCTCCCTCTTCCTCTCCTCTCCTCTCCTCTCCTCCCTCTTCTCTCCTGTATACTTCGTGTAGAGGGTTGAGTCCGCGCGGCGCGGGCCATTGTTTCTCCGCGACTCGAGAGTCAAGCCTTAACGGATTTTGTCTTGCAGATTACGAAATCCGTTGAGCACTCGTGTCGTCGAGACGCTCGATCGCTTTTCATCACGTGCGGAGTTTACAGGGGAGGGGGGCGCGACGCTAATTAATACACAGATCCCCCCCCCCCCCACCCCGCTTGATTCCAGCATGCACTGCTTTTGTGCAATTTTGGGGAAAAGGAACAAAAGTTTTTACAGCGATCGTGACAAATAGTATTTCAATGTTGTTAGTCGAGAAACGATTTGTTCAATAAAGTGTATAATTTGTTACATAACTGTTTACATCGTGAATCAAGTTGGACTGTAGAATAATGCTTTGGAATTTTCTAATAAGGCTACAAAAACGATTGCAAAATTGAAGTCAGAGTATTATCTGTAACCTTTATTGTTGTTGAAAAAAACATGGAGTTAAATAAAAAATTGCCCCTCTCACCTCAACGGAAAGTGGTGAAAGGTTTCTTTAAAGATTGCGTACTTACTCTACTGAAATTTCCCTTTATATAATGGAAGACACTTTTTACTATTTTTGTTTGGGCTGAGAGTCGAAGTATTTTTTTAGTTTATGGATTTTGTAATCTAAATATGATATATATTATAGTATATTTATAGTATATTGATTCAAAAGAATAATAGATTACCGCGTTAGGAATTTTAATTTATCTCCCAAAAAAACCTGTAGACAGTGTACTTTGTTTTTCATTCATACAGCCAGTCGTATAATGGATCATAAGCAAATTATACTCTCTGAAATTTCTGGAATGAAAAACTAGTTTCCAGTGACTGTTTTTATACTTAATGAAGTTTAACTCCAAATGTATTAAAATTCAGCCTTACTTTGATGAATTTTCATTTATATCAAGTCTCTAATGAATGTTTAGTTACATGTAAGTGAATAAAGCATTGTAATGTACCATGTTATCGAATTTCTTAGTTCCACAGAGAAAATAAAATAATTATCACTAATAATCTCGTTACAATATTAAATCTAAAGTTTCATATCTCAACTATCTAGGATCTATTACACGACTTAACCATTGGGCTCTTCCGTTTTGAACAATTTATGATAAAACATTTATACACAAGCAATGGTTTTTATTCATTTAGATTGTTGCTGTACGTTTTATTTTCTAAAAACATTTACAAATCGTACGATAGGTATATTAAAAAATCGATTGCTATTTATTTTTTTAATCGTGCAACTTATTTATGCATATTTTATTAGATTTAATTCTCTATATAGTTTAGTAATCAGAACTAGCCCCTGCTAGCTCCTAGAATTATTATATATTTCTCTACGTAAATGAACTGAAATGTAGTTTATAAAAAATATCTTTTAAATTTTCTGATAAGCCAACAATTTTATATTCTGTAAAACAAAAGGCATTGCACTCCTATACCTATAAGCTTTGTTTTCCAAGTGAGTAACAACATTTCACACTCTTAGAACAAGACTATGATAATTAAAAACTCTTTATTTTTATAAATCAACATTTTTGCATGAATTTAATTATCGTTTTAGGGCTCATTCTCAGCGAGGAAGCGGGGAGACATCTAGTCGCGGCATCTGCTCTGTAAAAGTATATCTATATATATTGTCGAGTAAACTCCGTTCCCCACTGGGGATGGAGCTTTATAGTCAGTATTTTCAAATAACTTATTAAGTGTACGAAGGAGTTTTGTTTTTATCATAAACTATTTTGTGTACAAAAATCAAATAATAAAATTGAATTGTCATAATCTTGTTCTGAAGGTACGATTTATTCTAATAAACCATATACATTACACGTGCATTAATAGTTATTTATAATACCACATATCTAAATATTACTAATCTATTTAAATACACAAAACACAAAGAATAAATCTTTTACCTCATTACATACTTTTAAAATACTTTTTCATAAACGTATTCCGCTGCAACTTTGTAGCAGCTATATTAATTTTAAAAATCGTAAATTTTAATTGCGTTGAAAAAAAAAGTTGCCTTGATAAAGAGCTGCAGCGGGTACGAGACAGTGACAAGATTGCGAGGCGAGAGCGCGCGCGCTTCGTTGCCGTCGAATAGTGTGCTCTGGATTGAAGTGAGTGGGGGGGCGTGACTAAATATCGTCGGAAGCCAGTGACTGACGAGGAGGACGAGCAGCTATTAAACAACGTAGCGAAAGAAGCTACGTTTCCGAAAGGCGATACGCGCGCGCGTGCTCCGCCTACTCGCAAATCGCGATGCGACACTGTCAAGTATACTCCGCTGTCGCTCTGACTTGTATAGCGCGAAATGTAACTGAAAAGTCGTTCGAAATAAAAATGGCGATAGAACTGATAGTAGTTTATACGTAAAGATTTCAATGCTTCAAATGATTTTTTATTACCTACGCCCTAAGTATTGAAAAAGAACGTGATTAAACCAGGATGATAAAACACTTTTAAAATAATAACACTTTTTAAAAATAAATTAAATCTTCAGATGTAATATAATATGTTAATTGTTATTATTTTGGCATCTAATTGTAACTGTTGGCACATTGTTTAATAATAAAAAGAGTATTTGTAGAAGTGACAAATAGTCCAAAATCCTCAACCGAATATTGTCAACACTTTCAAGTGCCTGGTAAAGGCAAACAAAAACAACCCGACATTCAATATCACAGGCACGATAAGTGCAAACTGTTTTCAAACTGAGCTACATTGGTGCAGATTTCTCAATACATCTCATATTTTTTTGATAGATTCATGTATCAGATCAGTTTCGTGTAGTAGGATTCCGGTAGCAACGTAAGAAAACTTACGATTTTAGGTAGTTCAGAAACATAAAATACATAGTATCAGAAAAGAAAGCCAAGATTGTCATGAATGCAAAAAAGACTGCATAAAGTAAAGAGATAAGTATTTACCCTGTGCGAGTCTTCTGGCGACCGGCTTGGATCTCATCGCTGGTGCGACGGTGCGTCGGTCGAACTCAAAAATAAAGCACTAAGAACATGAAATTTTGTCCTCCGATCCATCCGCCTCACAAACAACAATCCTCAAGCGCCGTTCTCGTTCTCGCACTGAATATCAAGCAGAATCCCGCAGTCCGTTCGCAGGCTCCCACTAAATCGCACGAGCAGTCGATCCTCCGCAAAAGCTCTCGCAAGCTCTCTCAGCGAAACGACCGAACCCGCATCGACACTCGAGTGAAAGAAAACAAAAGTCTATTTGCGTTGAGCGGAAGAGACGCGTGCCACCCGAGACTACTATACATAGACGAGTATGTCGCAGGTCGCGCGGGCTCGAGATACGTGGCCGCGATGTGCAGGGCCGAGAGCAGAGGTATGTCGGTGCCTGGCCGTCCGTCCTCCGCGAGAAGAGACTCGTCTATCCTCCGCGCCTCCTTCAGTTCAGCCTCCTCCTCCTCCACCTTCTCGCTCTCTTTCTCGCTCTCCACGCCGGTGTACAACCTCCCCATACGCACACACTGTTCCCCTCCTCGACTCGACTCGACTCAACTCGCGAGCTGCCGCCGCTGCCGCTGCTCCCCCGTAGAGCGCGAAGGAGAGACCGCGAGTGTACAACTCTCTCTCTCTCTCTCCCCCACTTTTCTCCCACTCTTCTCGGCGGTCGCTTCGTCGTCGCCGTCGTCGTCGTCGTCGTCGACGTCAACGACGTCGCGCGCGCGCGCGCGCGCTCTTTCTTCCTTTCTCTCTCGCTCTCGCGCGTACTCCTGCCTCTCCCCACCTGCCTGCCGGCAGCCGCGCCGCCACGACCTGTATTCGCTCGATCCGCGCTCTTCTCTCTCTTTCTCTCTCTCCTCTTCCTCTTCCTCTGCTCGAGCTTCCCCACCAGGCGCGCGGTACACCCCGCTCCTCCGTCCGCCAATGATCAGGCCCCTGTCACTGTATCTCAGCGTCCGCCTCTCTATCTCTCTTCCTCTCCTCTCCCGCTTCTGCTTCTGCCTCTCTGCCTCCGATCTCGAGCTTCCGCGGTAGCTTCGCTGGCACTCCGCACTGCGGTCTCTCTCCTTCGCCTCCGCAAACTTTTCCCTCGAGAGCTTCGCGAGGATTTCTCCAGCGGTAGCCGACCAAATTATGCAATCCAATATCGCGTCCGTCCGCGGCGTCGATCGAAGCCGCGCACACGTGCTTCGGCCTGCGCGCGCGGCTGCAACGATCGCAAGCTCCCGAACTATTGGCGGCGGCTGCGGCGGCGTCGTGCTTGAATGGACGGAGCGCTTATTTTCGTCCTCGTCTCGCACCTGCGCTCACGGCCGCGCGCCTGATATATGTATATTGCGAGGAGAGCAGAGCGCGAGTCTGACGGCGGTGGGTGAGCTCGCCTTATAGCGGTGGAACCGCGGCTGCGGCGGCGGCGGCGGCGGCGGTAGCGGTGTGGAGCGACGGAGGTAGAACGCGCGCACCCTTTCGAGCGCAGCCCCGCCCTGCCCCGACGAGCCGACGAGCCGAGCTTCTCTCCAAGCGCGCCGATTCACGATTCACCTTTTCTCGCTCGCGCGCCTTGACTTGCTCGTCATGGCCTATGCTCGCGTGTTTCTGTGGCTTTAGAGGTTTTTTGACTTTTCTGCTTGGCTCGGATCGGCACGTGATAAGAGAATTGGCCGGTTAGTCACTTTCGGTTCTGTCTTTCTTATTGTTTTATCTCTACTACAGTTACAAATGTTCATTTTTCTAAAGTTCACGAACTCTTATAGGGAAGCATGGAAATTAATGATAAATGACTTGATTGGAAAACAACTTTACAAACATTCGTATCCTATATGAGTTCTATAACTTTACTTATCTCCGGTTTTAACTTCCCATTTTATCGATCATGCACCGAGAAAAAGAATTCTCTTGCACGGCAATACGGTTAAATTTACATGTTTACATGCTCAACCAGAATCTGGTTGCTTGAACGATACATTTTTTTCAGTGTGTTTGTCAACCGTAGTCAATGTGATCCCAACGTATTTTCTATTAGTTGCTATTCAGAAACTAGTTAAGTAGCTTACGAAGATCGTTAAAAATTTGAGAATTATGTTTAAGCATTATAGAATGTATTATCATTATAAAAAGACTGACATATGAAGTATTATAATGTTAAAAATTGGTAAATTGGAAAAGATATATTACAATAATCGCTTTTTAAAATGATGCTAAACCCACCGGCAATTATAAGTACCCACTTTATAATTTAAGTTTCATTTTTGAGTACATATCAACATTCCAGAGACATATATTCTCAAAAATGAAAATTAAATGAGAAAATTGATTTACTAGTAAAATAGAGGTTTAACGTCACCTTAAGATAAAAATCACTGTATCAATTTTGACCAACCAAAGTTGATATAGTGCCTCCTAATACTCTATCCAACCCTTTTATAATTCTGTAAAATGATTCTTAGACTAGAAACTAAATATTATTACGAAAATCGGTAAGAAACTGCTGGCTGCAAGTCCAAACATTATTTCACTTAACCTTAAAATAGTCTTTTTTCTACAAGGGTAGTGACGACGATAATTCTTTTTATTACTAGAAATTCACTAGTAATTAATTAATTATTACGTTGTTGGAATCTTAATTTAATTTTTTATTTTCTATTTGCGATGATGTGAATACTTCATAACGAGCTCGAATAAAAATAAACACCCGCAAGCTCTACCTAACGTTATATATACGATAAGTCAAGTAGCTTCAGATTCGCGAAAATTGGCAATAACTCTGTTAAATCAGGCAAATCGAAAAACACGTACGCGCTACATAATAACGTTCAAACAACGTTGAATTTATCGGTTTACCGCGCGTTCTTAATTAGAGTGCAACAGCAAGAGCAGCAGCAGTGGCGTGCAAGCTGGCGCTTGAGCTTTTGAAATCGTATAACCAGCCAGCATTACTCGTTACTTTAACGAGTAAACGTTGCCGCGAATCGCGGCGAATCATAAGGTGCGAGCCGCGCGGCAAAGAACTGCATGCCGCTGCGCACTCTGCGAGCTGCACCAGCGAGTGTGTGTAATGCGGAGCCGCTGCCTATACGCCTCCAGTGCAGCATACGAAAATATCGCGCGAGACTGCAGTGGAGCCACCGCTGCTGTGCCGCTGCTGTTGCCGTTGCTGCACGTTCGACTCGCTGCTCCGCAACCAAAGCGCACCGAGCTATCCGTACGCATCGCCCGGCGCGTGTTTATTTTCATCCCGTTGATCGTAAATGTTTGCTCGGCCATTTCTGACCGGCTGTCGCTCTTGGCCTCTCTCTTCTCTGCTCTCTCGCTTGCTCTCTCTTTGTCGTTCATTTACCATAGGTAATTGTTACTCTCTGAACCCGAGAGTGATAAATAACTGGCTGTGAGTGCTTTCGCACGCTTTAAAAATTAAATTAAAATCATTCGAAAGTCAAACGCTTTTTTTCATCTTCGAAGCTCTTTTAATGTATGTATATACATATGGGAATTTGGAGCCAAATGAGCCCTGAGGTAAAGCGAGTTTATTAGTTTATTTCAACTTTAATAACAAATATTATGTATTAATTCTACTTATATAATAAAACCATGATTTTAAATTGTTTTGTGGTTGGTAAAACCTTTTATTTAACAATAAAATTACCCGTTAAATTTGCATTACTTCCAAATGATAATATTTCACGTTTTAATATTTTAAGTTGTATTTGTGTTATCTTATAACGGAAAAAATTTTATACTTATACTAAATATACTTAATTATAAATATACATAGATGTTTTTTAAATGCTCTCAAATCGTACGTACATTTAGAATGAGGGAATATGATAAATCATTGTCAAGCTTTAAGTTTATATTTCTGTGTTAAAAGTGCATCGTGTTTTTAGTTTATATTTTTAGAAATGCCCAATGTTAATAAGTTTGACTAGTTTTATCAATTTTATAAACATTTTATTTTATATTATAGCACTGAAGAAGAAACCTGGGATTAAAGGTTAATTTCATTGAAGATATGGATAAGACTCCTCCGGGAAAAGTTTCCTCCATACTTACGTAGCAAATAATTAATAAAATCCAAATCCGAGAGGTGTGATCGCTTCCCTTTTACCTCTTCTATGGAATGATCTTGTTTTGTAATAATCCGTAGCTTCTACGATGAGTCAGAAGAAAAATAGATTTCGAGCCGGCGAATTTTGACAGGTCGCGGAGTTTGAAAAAAACACGAGAATCGGCGGAGCACGTGCGTACGGTTAATTCATATGACAACTTTATTTTCCAGGTTATAAGGTGAGAAAAGTTAAAAACTTATAGAGGCATATTCTTACAAAAAAAAATTAATAATAGTCTATTGGTCTATATACATTAGCCTAATTTTTATTTCTAAAATGAATCTACAATTATCACGGTAAAAAGTATTTATTTCTTCGGCATTCGTTGATTATCAATCTTCTTGCTCAAAGCAGCTGAAGCTCTATGAAATTGTCATAAAATAAAATAGCTTTGTTTTCAAAGTCAGCAAGCTGAAAAATTTTCGCTGCTTCGAAATTTATTTTCTTCTGGCACATTATAGAATCTACAGATTATTAATAAATAATATCATTCCATAAAAAGGTAAAAAGGAAGCGATCACACCTCCCGGATTTTGGTTTCATTAATGGTTCGCGACGTAAGTACGGAGGAAACTTTTCCCCATTTACTATATGTATACTATATATGTAGCTATGGCTATCGTAGGCCTTTAATCCAATAATTTTAAAATATTACTGCTACTGAATTTACATACTTCTTACTCGAAGTATATATATAAAATAAAGTCTATATTATATTTTCAATAAATTTTGAAGTATTTAAATGTAATTATAACAAATGTTTATGCAAAAACTTGTTTCGACTCGCTTTGCTCCAGTATTTCCTATTTGCATTTTTGAGAAATAGTGCCAAACCATTTAAATTTATACTATGCTTTTTTACGGCATAACGGGATTATACGGATTTGAAAGCGTTTATTAAATTAAACGAAATTATTAATTAAAAGCAAGAAAAAGTCGTGAGCGCGAGGCGCAGGAAAGAGAACCTAATGAGCGGCCGTGGCTCTGTCAAACGCGTAATTCGTCGCGGATCGGTTTTCAGTAGGTGTTCTGTAAACCGACACCCGCTCTGCTTCGAGCAGCTCTTTCTCTTTTCTCTCTTATTTTTTCCTCTCATTCTTCCTTCATTCTCTTTCCTCCGAGCACGCGCGCGAGAGAGAGAGAGAGAGAGAGAGAGAGAGAGAGAGAGAGAGAGAGAGTGAGGACTCATAAGCCACCCATACGCTTACTTCCATCTGTCTGTCGTACAATATATTTCAAGTTTGACGTTCTTCTCGAGCTCGTCTCCCTCTCTATGTTTTTCCTGCATGATTTACTTCTTGTTATTTCTGCTGAAAAAAAAAGCTAAACGGCCCTTCTGTGATATACCAAACGTGTACTGATATTTTGAAGCTTTCTCCGACACTTTTATTGCTCTGATGTTTTTCTGGAGTTGCATCGTGTCGTTTTACTGTATTCTATGCAGTTTGAAAGTCTTTTTGTGAAATTTTTATTACTCTCTGTAACTTATACCGTGCGTTCGTTTTCAAGATGCAAATGCGTTTGGAGTGTATTGAAAAATTTTGCTGTAAGACGCATAAGAGTCTCTCTTGGGGATACTTACCCTTGACCGGCAGTCGTAGGCCTGACCCTTTTTTGTGGGGCGAATCTCTCGGGGTCAGCTTGAGTTGTAAAACTGAGAGAGACGCTCTTATGCGACTTACAGCATAAGACAGGTATAACTGACTACATAATTGAGAAAAAATTATAACAACTTAGACAGTCTAGTAAATTTGATGCAATAAGAGATTTAAGAATTCATGATCCAACAATTTAGGATATATTATAAAAAGGTTAGTGCTGAATTCTAGATGGATGCGCAATTAATGCTATCTGACTTAATTCCCATAACACCAAACATTTTTATTCTTGAGTAATTTCTAAAAGAAAATTCATATTTTTGAAGAATTTTATGTACGCATTTATTTTCTAAAATACATTTATCGTTATTTCACGAAATTCAGTACCGTATTTCTTATAGGTTTTCACTAACGTATCTAGACAGCTTAGTAACCAGTCGTAGTCCTTAGTGTGCATATGTTACACACTAGTAACCGCTATTATTCTTATTTTATATACTTCACTTATAATCATATCAAACTTTGTTACTCATTAAATTCTTCAGTTATCCAGAACCGTTCTTTCGCATACACATCAATATTCAGCCGATCAATCGAAACGGCGATATTAATTATTAAATCACGAGGATTACGTACAAGTTCGAATACAAATTCAGCGAAATGTAATTACCAGAAAACACAGGCGCAGGGTAATTATAGCCGGGCGTGTAACGCGGCGAGCCCGGAAAAAGGAAGGAGGCAGTCGGGCAGGTGTTTTTACAACCGCGCGTCGAGAGGGTCAACGAGTCAGCGGCAGCGGGCTGCAGGATTCGTAACACAAGCCCTCGCTGCCGCATGCTGCAAGCGCTTTGCTTCGCTCCGTGTGTGCATTGCGCGCCTCTCCTTTCCTGCGGCACTTCGGCCGTACATTTCTGCCCGCACGAGCCAAGTGTACAAATTCAATTTCTCCAGGTTTATCCCGCGCGGTGCGGCGGCGCTCTGCTCCGCTCGGGACTCCTCGTCTCGTGCACGTGAAGTCGACTTTTCTCTCTTTGGCTTTTATTTTGCGTAGCACTTATGTAGGCGTGTACGTGTATGAAAATCTGCTGGAGTTTGGACGCGCCTTTTGTGTTTAATTTTTATCGGATGCATTCTGCGTTGTTTACGTTTTTGGGGAGGAATAGTATGTTTACTTCAGTATGACATTATTTGATGAAAAAGAGAACACCCTTGAACATTTAAAACTGGAAGATATTTTTCCAATGGTATTACTTAAATTATGCTCTGATATACTCAAAATATGCAAGAAACAATTTTTTTCTAAACAATTAGAATATTTGAAACTATTTGGGCGTAGCAATTTATTTATATATTTTCAATAAAAAAATATTTATTTTATTGGCATATAATCAGTTTTCACAATTACATGATATTTTTTATGAAAAAAAATCAAAAACGAAAAAAGTTATGGAACACCAGTAACCCGTACGATAATAGAGGGTTAAAATACAAATAATACATATATGTTGATACACAGATATAATATTGTGAACAAATATTATACTATATTATTAAGCAGATAATACTCAAACAAGCAAATGTTAAGTAAACAGATAATCCACATATTTTAATATGAAAATTATATAGTCTTACGATAAAAAGTAGTAATATAAACTGCGTCACACGGAACGAGTGAAGACGAAGAAGTGATTATTCGAAAGCAAACAAAGGCTTTGCTGGTTATAATTTTCCGAGCCCGGGCACGAAATCGGTCAACACGCGCGAAGGATACATCGATATTTTCGTGCGTCCAAGAGGAAGGAAGCCAGCACGAAATTACACGTGCGACTTCATTTGAATAAACAAAAGGGGGTTGGCAGCGCCTTCCCGCTACCTCTCTTTGTCATTACGGCCCGTAAGAGAGATCCCTCGCTAGCCCATAGTAGGCTCTCGTAAAATTGACTATTTGTTTTCGAGGATGTTCACACGGTAAAACGTAGGAGCGCCGCCGCCTGCCTCCGGGCTTTATTCAATTAAAGTCCGCGACTTTATCGAGACCTCATTCTTCTGCTGCCACATGGCTTTACGACCCCAAGGTACATAAGAGAGAGAGAGAGAGCGAAGGCATGGAAGAAAAAGAAGAGCGAACTGCGTGGCATTCCGCAACGTTTGCCGCGATTCGCTGTTTCTTTCTCTCGCTCGTGCGCGTATATTCGTTGAAAAAAAAAGAACGGTAGGTATAGAGAACGACAATACACGCGAGAGTGCCGGATCTTGAATTTCTTCTTTCATGCGTCCATTTCCTAATGTGCCTCGATGTGCGTACATTGATAACTACCCCCGTTTTGCGTTCGGCTCGTTTCGAGGGCTTCACAAGTACTAGCCGCGTATATTTGTGGGAATAGAAGCGGTACTGGCCAACAGACTCCCAGCAGTTTATACACTGCGTTCAGCTGCGCCGCCGCACTGTTTTCGCTCTGCTCTTTCATTGATTTATATGAGCATTATCGCAGCGAGACATCCATCATTTTCGATCTGATTCATTGAGTCTCTAGCATGTGATGAAGTCTCCCGACAATTTTTGTGTTTTGTTACTCTGTTTTTTCAAGGGAAAACAATCTTATTCAAACTTAAACAACGAGTTAGTCGAGCTGTATATGGTAGCGAACCTTCTACAAGATCATATTTAAGAGTGCTAACCAGTGTTCAATTTCGAAAATCAAGGTAAATTATCAAACGTCAAATAAAATTCTACATAAAATAGGGCGTTTTTAATATACTTTGAGAATTAGAAAAATTCATTATCTCTCTTTAAGGCGGTGTTAAACCCTGTGTTACTGGTAAATACAGGGAACCACTTTTTTCATTCATTTTTCAATTTTAAGAAAATATCTCTATGAAAAGTTGTTCTTTTTGATTGAAACAATAACTTTCCATAGAGATATTTACTCAAAATTGAAAATGAAATGAGAAAAGTGGATCCTCGTATTTGTCGGTGATAGGTGGCTTTAGCATCACCTTAAGGTGGCTTTAACGGTGGGTATCGTATCTAGCGAGGGCCCTATGGGGGCTTCATTTTTCTTTTAATTTTGGATCAATTACCATTATTTTAATTTCATTGAAAAACATTGTAAACTGCTTCTGAATGTCTATAACAAAAAATTATTCTGCTAATACGTAAAGAAAACGTTAATTTGTTGACTTAGTTTTCGGTACGCATGCGCAGAATCACGTTTTTACCGTTATCCCCAATATCTTTTTTATTTGGTCGTTAACACAGAATTATGATGACGTCGTTACATTCTATAATTTATAACAGATTTAAAATTTGTACTAATTAAATAATATATTAATTTAAACTTACCAATTTTTTAAATGTGCTACTCATTTAAAAAATATTCGCGTTTTGAGATTTCCTGAGAGCTTCCAGTCTTTTCATAAAAAATTACTCCCGAATCACGAGGGACATGAACGATAATAGTCAACTTTTTATTTCTCTGTTTTCGAAGAATTATAGGACATTTAAAGTGAGTAACTACTCACATTTTTAAAAATATTTTTTAAAAAATCCCGTTTAACACTAAAGATTTTTTAATTGCCTACGTCAATAAGAATATAAATTGAACTTTGTAAAATTACGTTGATTTTCTAAGCTTAACTCTGGCTAATGCTTTTAATGCCTAAGAAACTAAAAATGCTATTAGTCCATGATTTAGATATCTTAAGAAAATAAGCACGCATGATAAATAAAAAAAGAGTAAAAAAAATGAAAAATAGCATACGAAGTAGAAAAGTCAATTCGGCAATAGGCCTCTTCACTTACAACGGAGCCCATAAGCATAAAAAAACAAGAGAAGAAAAGTTGAGGAATTCGAAGAAAGAAGGGAGCAAAGAGTAAGGCAAGACGTAGCGCTATAAGGCATAAAGGGGCCGTTAACGGATGACGTATATTAGGGATACTCTGGTCGAGTGGGGCAGCAGCGACGGCCGAGGATCCGGCGAGCAGAGCCTCCCTCTGTCCTTTAGCCGCTATAAAAACCACTCGCTTTCCTTCCTCTCTCTCTCTCTCTCTCTCGCTCTTACTCCTGCGACCCTCAACGAGCCAAAAGGCCAATCCCTCGCCCGCTGCTGCTGCTGCTACCCCACTCCAATTTTATCGATCCGGGGAAAAAAAGCGCGTTCGGCATGCCTCTCTTACATGCACGTACACAGACGCACTCTCTCACACACGGTACATGTATATATAAATACGGCGACTTCTGTCGCTCACTCTCTTGAGGCTCGCGAGTCACCTCTAAGGTTTCGATGTGCATGCGAGAAACCGACCCGAGGAGTAGCTCTAGTACGGTATATACCTACCCCACTTGAGAGCGAGATCGTGTCGAAGTATGTATGCGGGTATAGCTCGAGCGCGTTTAGTTGCAATTATTCACTTACCTTGACATCTTTCCGAAGTGCCGGGCCGCGGGACGATTCACCGGCGACGCCGGCGGCGCGATGCAGTCCCGCCGATATCCTGAAATCATAAATTACGTAAATCGTTATTAGTCGCGATAGGGATCGAAAGGCTAGCGGGAAAATTGTTTTATACTATTGTGCGACGTTCGGTGTATGATTTGTCGTAAAAGTAGGCATTGAGAACCTGCGATTTCGCATGAGCTTCGTTTTTATTAAGCTATACGTAAGACCAATGATGTAGTTAATTTGTTGCAACAAATTGCATTAAACCATTAAAATTATATAGTAATTGAGGTAATTATTTATACTCATCAAAGTGATTCAATAAGAGGCCATTTATAAATTACGTAAGGCTTTTTCTGAAAATGTTAGACCCCCCTCTCTCCTCACTATGTAAGACATTTTCACTGATTTTCCGATGTATTTAATATACACCGTAAGAATAATAAAGACCCCCGTCCGCCAAAGTCTTATGTAATTTATGGACGGCCCCTAACTTTAAATATTTATATAATTTTTTAGACTTGCGCAGCGTTCTTTCAAAGACAACTTCATCACGATGAACATTTGTTGTGAGCTTTCAATGAAAAAACATATTTCATAATCCTGGAATTCAATTAATATTTTTATACAAAACAAAGGTTAAAATAAGGCTTTTTTCCCTACTTTTATGTTTTTTTAACAAAGTTTGTTTGTACCTTTAGGAGCTGAGTCACTAATGTTTTGGAACGAAAAAGGAACTATTTCTATAGATTTGCTCATAAATGCAATGAGCTTCTGACAAAAATTTAACTTCGATTAAATCTTAAATTTTGTAAAAATATGATAATTTCACAAGTTACGTATTGGTATTTTTTTTGTACATTGGAATTTACACAAAAAAAGTAATAAGTCTAAATTTAATCTTTTTGATATTCTGATATATTACAGAAATAAAGTATATAGGTGAGACCGGAGCAAAGTTGGACAGTGAACCATATTCTCTAAACTAAAAACCAACATAGTAAATGACTAAATAAGGGGCTTAAACTATTTAAATAGCTAGTTACAACCAATTACTTGATAAGTATACACTAATATACTATTTTTTATAAAATGATAAAAAATAAAAGTCTCAAAACATAAAGGGTCCAACTTAGCCCCGGTCGTCCCTTATTTAATGTTATTTAACGGGGGTGCAGGTAATGTGGCCACCTTAAAGAACTTTCGATTCCCAGTAGATATATATATATATCGGGTTTTGGGGCTTCGGAAACTATTGAGATATGTTATTTGAACCTTTAACTCTAATACCTCACGAGCTTTTTAGCAAACAAAATTACTCTCTGAATTTTAATTAAAGAAGTTCTAAAAAAAGTTGTAAAAAATTGGTCACTTTATCAATAGTGTTGGTAAAGTGGCCACCTATCAGTTCTTATGGTAAAATCGTATAGTATGTGCTTCAGAAAGTGAAGACTAGCCTAGCAGAGACTTCCTTTGTGTGTTATTTAATTACATGGTGCCATAGCGTACGCCTTGGTGTCGATATTTTAGGATTAATAGGCGTAGGAATTTTGAAGAAGCAACTACCGTTTTTATTGGCTTCGATTACCTGTTACCTTGCAATGCATTTGTATGGCCACTTTACCAATCGATGTTGCAATTTTTTCAACGAAAGTTGCAATTTTTGCATCGAAAATACACTACGGCAAAAACTGATATATGCATCGTATAGTACGTACAAAAAGCTACAATTTAATTTACCGCACGATTCTTTTTTCACTTGTATCACGCTGACAAAAGTGGATTCTTTACATGCATGCACTGCTAAGAAATCAGAGTTTTAATGCTTTCGCGCGAAAAGATGACACTATCATATAATTAGATGGTTACTAGCAGTGTGGTCACCACGCCTCTCAAGATCTATTGACACAATACATATACCGTAGGAGTTGCGGCGACCGAGAATACGCATACAGCGAGATCTCGTGTAGGTGGTCACATTACCTACACCCTCTTATTAAAATATAATTTATTTTACTTTTTTGACAAAACATAGGGCACATGAAAGCATTTTTGCTTCCTCACAGAGGAAGCTTTGTGATAGTATTTTTATTATGATTGAATCGCTATCGTTATTTATGTTCATAGCTATATCAATAGAATGCAAATCGTACACGAGCTACAATAAAGACTTCGTCTTAAAGAATAAATAAAGTTTTACAAAACAAAGCTCTTATCTATATCAGTCCGCTCAAAGGAACTCTGTCATTAAAAGCTCGACGGCTCGTTCAAAGCGCGGGCGTTTGATGCTTAGCCGGCGATCGCATAAAAAGCGCGCGCCTGGACGCGATCACGCGCGCCTCGGATCGATTACCTAGCTCTCGCTGCTGCTGCTGCTGCTGCTGCTGCTGCTGCTTCACACCGCTCTCTCGTGCAGTGCATACATACTTGGTGCAGTGGGCGAGCCACCCGCAGCAATACTCGATACACTCGCAAGAGAAAGCAGCCGAGGTAAAATTGACCGAGCGGACGAGCTAAGTGCCAGTTCGCCGGTGTTTTTCTCCTTTCTCGCGCAGCACTGATCGATACCACTTGAGGCATTACCTGCGCGAGCTCTCGCGCGGGTGGCGCAAAGATTGCAGAAGAGGGTTTACGCGCGCCCCGCCGCTGTTTTTTTTTCCTTCGCCGCCGCCGCCGCCCCCGCGCGTCTACGTACGTACATATGAGGCACTGCCGCGTCGTGGACGACTTCGCGGAAACATGAAATCCTCGGAGCGTTTAAGGCGCTCGCTCGCGCGTGCAGTAGCACGGGCGCAAGTACCGCCGCGCGCCCAGAGCTCGCCGGAGTAGCTTCCATTATCGATGACGTTTATCTCTTTTCTGTTTTTTTCGAGCGGACGCGGCACTTCGCCAGAAGCCCGCGCGCGGTTGAAAATTGCTCGTGATGGCAGATTGTACGAGTGTTACGATTTACGGGGAACCTTGAGCGCTCTAACTGCAATTATAATCCTTTTTCCAGAAGTAACCTCTATTCGTAATTAGTCGTTTTCTAATCTTAGTGACCCGTACTCGTACTCTTCGATGAGTTATGCATTATTTGTGTTTCTACTATTGTTTTACGAAGGATTCTTTTTTGCCTTTAAAACTGAAGATAAATGTATTAAATATATAAATGAATTATTGAAAATTTCAAATAGTTATTGTGTTTAATTAACAAGGGTACGATGATTTAACAGAACAGTAAAAAATAAAAACTTCAAACAGTAAATTGTACAAAACTGTTCCACTATACACAGTTTTTTAACACATTTATGCATGGAATGAACAAGAAGATTGTACTAATGAATTGAATATATTTTAAATGATTTCAGTTGTCGCTTATTTTAAAAATCGATGTTATATTATGTACAAAAATAAATTAATTTGCAATTATAATCTTAAATTTCTTAAATAAATCTTAAATTTATATCATGTACAACTCAAAAGTCTATGTTTTGTAAACCCAAGCAAGTAATGTAAATTTTTCATGATATTCAATTTTTTTAATTAAATTTTAATATTGTTAGAAATAATTGACAGAAATGGAAAACATCTTTAAATAATTTAATACACAGATTTCTCGGGTAGAAGGATTTATAGTAATTTTGATCTTGAATTTCTTAATAATTGTTATTGGAGAATTCTTACTGTGTATGTATTAGTCATAGGTAATAATGCAGAGTGCTCATGTAATACGTGCTTAATTTCTGTAAAACAATAATAATAAATCTTATAAATATCGTGATGTACAGGGTGGAAAATAATTTATTTCTATAATAATTTTAGTGTAATTAATATTTTACAATTACAAAGCTTTCCTCCGTACGGAAGCAAAAATTTGATCCAGTGCAGCGAAGGGAAATTGGTGTAATTTTTCTTTCATTTTTCAATGCGTTTTTTAGCGATTTTTCGATTTTGGTATTCAAGTAGAGTTGTAAGGCCTTGAAATTATCTGTCTTTTTCGATCCGAGGTTTTGAATAAGCAATTTTAGATTTTTTGTTATACGTGAAAAGTGTTTATTCTTTTCTGTTTTCGAGAGAAAAATAATTTTGGGAAATATCTCAATTTTCTATGTCAAACAATTACTCGAGTAAATCAGAAGTACTTTACCGGATTGCGCTCCGCAAAGGAGGATATTGTTTTTCACGTGTATGTATGTATCTATTATATGTATATACGTATGTATGTATGTGCGTTCCTTTGTTCCCACGTACAGCCTAAACGGCTGGACCGATTTTGATAAATCGGGTGTTAATCGATTCGTTATGATATCAATAGTGTCATAAGAGATATAAGATTTCGTAAAAAACAATATACTGGACGGTATTCTTAAAAAACACAATGACGCTTGCAATATGATAATTTAACTTTATCAATGTGTACGAGGTTTAAGGGGTTTTTTAGGTCGTTGAGTTCGAATTAGGCGTTTAAATTGCCAAATAGATTAAAAAAGAATAATACAGTGGACGCTGTCCTTAAAAAATACAATGGCACTTGCAATATGATAATTTAACTTACTCAAGAATAAGGGGCTGTACTTAAACAATGTATTATAATTTAACTTTTTTAATTATAAGAGGCTGGACCTGCGCTGCAGCAATATGTGTTTTAACCCGCGTGGACGCGCATGGCACCTTTGAATCACCACACTTTTTTCAATATACATTTTGAAAATTTTTTTGATTACTTATATTTCGAGTACGGTGCTGTCATTTTTTTATCAAACATTGCTCTTCATCAGAAGATTTGATATCCAAAAGTATTTTAAAGATTCATTGATTATTTTTATTGCATAACTTTTTTTCTATTTTAAGATATTGTGAAAACGATAATGGAATTTATATAAGCTTATAATTGTTATACATAAGCTTATAATTGTTTTATAGCTACAATGTAATATAATTAACTCAATGCAAATGTTTATGATCGAGCTCGTAATTAGCTATTTTTTAACACAAAAAATGTTATTAGATATCTTTATTATTTTTTATACATGGAAACTAAATTTTTATTTGAATGGATAATCTTAGAAATATACTGTGAAATTTTAATTTGTATTGGTATGATACTCTGTTGCAACGCCGTTACCCTAAGCGGGTCCTGGGCGTAGTCGTCCAGAGCGGACGGGTGGGTGCCTATCACCACTACACAGCGCGTCCTCAGGTTGCGGATAGAGGAACGACCCCTGAGAAAGAGGTTAGCTGCGAATAAAGCGAATAAGCAGTCGCGGACAGCCGATAGGCCCAGGCGTGGGTGTGATGAGCCCGCACTGGCGAACGCATTCATCTAGAAACACTACGCAAGCACCGCAACAACTACAAACACTATACAAAATCTCCTATCTTACTTTCTTCTTCTACCTTACTCTGTAATCTATCTCTTTTACCACACATTTCAAACAAAAAATGGGCCAAAAATCCTGCTGTCGTGGAGGATGCGGGAGTGATGACAACTGCCCTGAGAGGGGATGTGTAGAATGATTCGCCACCTGGTCTTACATGGCAACGAAGCCAGCGAAGGCGCGCTGCCTTGCAGGGGGGCGTTAGGATATGAGAATGAAACCGAGTGTGTCTGACGACGAGTTGACTGTGTCCTCGCCAAAGTCAGAAAGCTCTCATACTTAGTTCTAGGGAGGTATGAGGGTTATCACCCCTAGACGGATGGACTCACCTGCGATCGGAACAGGATCCAAAACGCGCGGGTTTAACTTACTATCATGGCTCAAAGAAAACAAAACCAAACCAAAACGAAAAGAAACTTGAGGGTAGGAACCTGGAATGTACGCAGTCTACACAGAGCAGGCGCGTTCCGGGAAATCATAAATGAAACTGAGAGGTACAATTTAGATTTGGTAGCAATACAAGAAACCCGATGGAAAGATAACGCGATGCTAGGATCCGGTAACTTCACCTTTTTATATGGGGGCGCGAGCGGGCATTCTCTAGGCACCGGATTTCTTGTTAACAAAAGCATCATACATTCCGTTAAAAGTTGCAATTTCGTGAATGACCGACTCTCGTATATCATCATCGACGGAGCGTGGTATAATTACGTGGTTATTAACGTCCACTGCCCCACGGAGGACAAAGAGGAACAAGTCAAAAATCTTTATTATGAAACTTTAGAGCAATTAATCGACCAATTCGCGTCTTACGACACCAAAATAGTAGTGGGGGATTTCAATGCTAAAATAGGGAGAGAGGAAATGTTTAGGCCCACCATAGGCAAAGAAAGTCTGCACGAAACCAGCAATGATAACGGTATTATGGTCATAAATTTCGCAGCCGCAAAAGATCTTATAGTCAAGACCACGTGCTTCAAGCACAAGGATATACACAAGGTAACGTGGACATCGCCGGATGGGGCCACGCACAATCAAATCGATCATTTTCTTATTGATAAGAGGCGCCACACGAATGTACTCGACGTAAGGACCTATAGGGGGGCGGATTGCGACTCAGATCATTATCTCGTAGTGGCCAAATTAAGAGCCAGATTAGTAGCCGGTCAAAATAGTAAGCGAGCGAACAAAGTAGAAACCTTTGATATTGGAAAACTACGAAGCGGGATAGAGCGAATCAAGTACCAAGTAGAAGTTAGCAACCGATTTCAGGCGCTCGAGGAAACGGATGAACAGACGGGAGTAGATGACGATCCGAACAGGTTGTGGGGGGCTATCGAAAAAACTATAAAAGGGGCCGCGAACAAAGTACTGGGTAAGAAAAAAAGGCCGAAGAGCAAACCATGGTTTGACGAAGAGAGCGAACTCTGGTTTGAAAGGCGCAAGAAG
This sequence comes from Gastracanthus pulcherrimus, assembly GCA_949152435.1. Classification (NCBI taxonomy): domain Eukaryota; kingdom Metazoa; phylum Arthropoda; class Insecta; order Hymenoptera; family Pteromalidae; genus Gastracanthus; species Gastracanthus pulcherrimus. The sequence continues at coordinate 183,204,140 of OX424574.1, forward strand.
GCTAAATTAGATAGTGTACACAATGAAAGCGATAGGGCCGTAGAAGAATACCATGAAATAAGAAAGCAAGTACGTGTGATTTACAGAAACAAGAAGCGCGAGTATCAGAAAAATGAAATTAGAAAAATAGAAACTAATAGTAGGGAAAATAACCCGCGCGAGATGTACAAAGGAATAAACGCTATTAGGAAGGGTTTTCAGAGTAGATCGCAGTTAATGAAGGATAAGGACGGGAACCTCGTGACAAGCGAAAATGAACTATTGAAATTATGGAAAGATTATTTCGATAAGTTATTAAACGTGCATGAAAACTCCGAGGAAATGGGAGACGAAATCCACACTGCTGAACTCCATATGGACGAAACGACCTACAAAGAAGTAGAGGCCGCGATCAAAAAGCTAAAAAACAATAAGGCCGCAGGAAACGATTCTATACCAGCTGAACTACTTAAATATGGAGGCACCGCGCTTACATCTAAAATTTTTTATCTAGTATGTGCTATTTGGAGAAATGAAACAATACCAGAAAATTGGAAAGAATCCATCATCATACCGATCTTCAAAACGGGAGATAAAACAGACTGCAATAACTACCGGGGAATCTCACTTTTAGCTACCTGCTACAAAGTTCTGTCAAACGTAATACAGGCCAGACTCACACCATTCGCGGAAGATATAATAGGAGATTATCAGTGTGGATTCCGGCGCAACAGGTCAACGAGCGATCAAATGTTTACCATAAGACAATTATTAGAGAAAAAGTGGGAATATTGCGAAACTATACACCAGCTATTTGTGGACTTTAAGAAAGCGTACGACTCTGTCAAACGAAGCAAAATGTATGAAATCCTAGTGCTCCTTGGCGTACCAAAAAAACTCGTAAAATTAATTCAAATATGTCTGAACGGAAGCACTGGAAAGGTCCGAGTAGGCGGTAATGTATCCGAATCGTTCATGATACGCGACGGTTTGAAGTAAGGTGACGGGCTTTCAACGGTACTCTTTAACCTGACGCTAGAGCATGTTGTTAGAAAAATGCAGGCTAGCGAGCTAGGCGCAACACTCAACGGAACAACGCAAATTTTAGGCTATGCGGATGACTTGGATATAGTGGGAGATAATGGTGAAACGGTGGCGAGAAATGCGGAAATCCTTATAAATGCGGCTAAAAACACGGGGTTAGAAGTGAGCGAATCGAAAACGAAATATATGATCATGGAGAAACTGGGCATTCGCGAAGCAGAGGGGGATCTCAGAGTCGGAAATTTCACTTTTGAAAAGGTTAGCGAATTCAGATATTTAGGTACAACTATAAATGATCGAAACGAAATTAAAGCCGAGATTAATAAGAGACTTCATTCGGGTAATGCCTGCTTCTACGCTGTGAACAGATTACTTAAGTCAAAGCTACTGTCGAAAAATGTCAAAATAAGGATATATAGGACTATAATAATGCCGGTAATCTTGTATGGGTGCGAAACCTGGGCGCTCATTAAAGCGGAAGAAAATCGTTTTAGGGTATTTGAAAATAAGGTTCTGCGGAAAATATACGGGCCAAAGAAAGATGAGGAAACTGGGGAGTGGAGGAAACTGCACAATGACGAGCTACATAATTTGTTCGCGTCACCAAATATTAACAGAATAATAAAATCACGGAGACTAAGATGGTCAGGGCACGTGGCAAGAATGGGCGATGATCGTACAGCAGCGCGCATAATGAAAGGAAAACCGAAAGCAACGCGACCTCTTGGTAGACCTAGACGCAGATGGGAGGATAACGTAAAATCAGACATAACTGAAATTGGGCGGGAAGGCGCGAAATGGATGGGGTTGGCACAAAATAGGGAAACGTGGAAGGCTTGCGTAGATGAGGCGATGAACTTTCGAGTTCGAAATGCCATTTAAAAAAAAAAAAAAAATTGGTATGATACTATTTTTCTATAATAATTAAAGTTATTCTTAAGCAATAGTAATCTATATTTATATTAGAAACTTATATTAGAAATTTATATTAGGGGCGGTCGATGGGTCAAGTGGTAAACGCGTACCTCTTAAGGTGGGTCTACAATGCTTTTTGAACAAAGTATTGAAAAAAAATTTATGCCACTTTTTGAAGCTCTAAATTTGTAAGAACATTTTGGGAAAAAAATGAAGAAAATTAACTGAATATTTAAATGCGTTTTTCTCGAAACTTCTTTTTCAAACTTCAAAAAGTTGCTCGCGAATTTAGAGTCGATGAATGTAGCTGTACTCGCAGAAAATATTATTATAAGGACTATTTAAAGAAGTTAGTCTTTTTTTTCAAGAATTGCGTACATACAAATTTTCGCCGATTATATATGTATACAAAAACATGGTATTTTTTGTCATATATTTATTTAAAATGGAGATATATTTTTTTCAAGCTATTTATGATAGAAAATTATAATAAAAAATATTAACATTTGGTTTGTTACGAGTTCTAAAGTTAGTCATAATTTATTAGGTTGATATTGTCAAACTTAAATATGCAAGGAACTTTTTGAATTAACCTTTATTTTTACTGCAAAAAAGTGCATTTTATTCAATGAATTGGGATTAGGAAGGTGAAAATTGCTCAAAATTGGTATATATTCCTCTTTTTTTGGTTACTAATAACATATTAATATTTTAAAGTAAAATTCCGGATGTTTAACGATTTTGAAAAAATCATGTAGACCCACCTTAACAACCGCTCAAGGGGCGCCGGTTCGAATTCCCGTCAATCTGGATTTTTCGAGAACATTTTAAGAAAACGATTTCCTTTTTTTTTGGTAGTGGAGATCGAGCCTGCAACCCGCTACCTAGTTAAGGGCAGTAATGCCCGTATATGCAATTAAAAAAAAGAAACAAATAATTTCATATAGGAATGATCTCGGAATGATTAAGTAAGTGAACAATCCCCTGAGTCCCTCCATTTACTACGTATCTGTGAGCATCCTTTTATATTAAAAATCTATTTTTTATTAAAAAAAAATCATTTAACTCAGATATTCCGTGCGAGTTCTCAACGCAGCTGAAACATTTCAAAATAAAAGAAAAACGCGCTATCAAGCCATCACTCAATACAAGTATCAGGGACTCACATGAAGTCCAGTCAGTGTGTCCGCGCAAAGCGACGTAGAAAAAGCTCGGAAAAAAAATCGAAACAGAAAGAGACTGCAGAGCGCGGAGGGGGGTGGTAGAGGCGCGATGAAGCCAGGCGACTCGAAGGAGTTAAGTCAAGGGGGGGAGGCGAGGGCGAGTTCGAAGAAGGATGCCGGCGGCGTAGTATGTCGTGCAGCCTATATCCAAGACGGTCGCATGTCATATCAGCAATCATCGTCCGTGCTCCTGGCACAGGGGGGTGGGGATATACAGGTATGTCTGTGTAACGCTGCGGCGCGGCTCGCGGCGATAGTGGTAACTGTTAGTGCCTCCGCGTGCGTACATTACAGGGATTTAGTTCGAGCTCGCATGCTCGGAGACTGATGTGACCGCGGAGACCGCCTCGTCGAGACATGCGAGCGCCAGCGGCGTACACGAGCCTCGACTATATCGCCGCCACCGCGAAAGGGAAAAAATGACCAGAGATCGACGAGATTCACTGTGCCTCGCTAGTGCTCCCCCTCATACCCCCCCCCCCCCCCCCCGAGTGACTTGCCGCAACCAATAAGAAGTCACTCCGCTGCATGACAGCTTGACTCGCACTTTCGGAATGACTATGTACAGTGTTATTCTGCTTTATATTTATAAGCACATTCTTATATACTCGACTGCATGTATTAACGCGAGTACACCGTATGAAATGCTTATAATGATATTAGAATTTCATTGCGTTGCAACAAGAAATATACGTTTGTTTCTTTTTTTTTTCTGTTAATATGAGAATTATAGAACGAGAAATTATACTATTTATTTTATAAATTAACTACTCGAAAAATGTTGTCCACCAGTGCCGAGCAAAGATATTTTTCATACTCTCGAGTGAGTCTTTTTTCCACTTTTCCGAGAAATCAGCGTGCAAAAGGCATCGAACGGCGAAGGATATTGCGAAAGAAAGAGAAGAAGGCTAGCGTGACTTTCATGTTTCAGGTCAGAACAATATATTTCGTTATATTATATTATTACGGCGTGCGGCCGGGGCGCCGTTATTTATCGCTCGCGACATTATTATAGCAGCGAGCAGAGTAGCAGCTCGTAGGCGTCGGTGGCGGCACAGCGACGATGAGCGGGCGCAAGCTTGCCGCTCTCCTCGCCCCTATATATACTCATTTCGACCCCTTGCCAGCCGAGAGAACATTTATCGCGAAAGCTTCAACTCATTCCGTCCCGCCGCGTGTTTATTGACCTTCCGACGTCTCCCGACGTCACATTCTCGCAAAGGCCTTCCGACACCGGAGGACCGCGTCTAGATGGGCTGTCCCGCTAAGATCTTGTATGGGGGTGGCCTCTCTCTCTGTCTCTCCCTCGCTCTCTCTAGCTCACTTCTGGCTGCTCGGTTGCCCACTGTGACATATGTAAGCGAGACATTGATTTTACACCGATTTACCCAACATCTGCCAACGCGGATGCAGAGATATATATTATACAACGCGATAACCAATGGAAATTCTTGTGAGATAGAAAAAAAATCTTACAGCCGGATGTTGCCTCTAGTTTTTCATCACATTTCGATGTATACAGTTTTATAGATACGAAGGAAGTCGTAGAATAATTAATGCAGTAGATAAGGGTACGAAATGGGAATTAATCTGGAAAATAAATATAAATATTTAAGGCCTCACTGAAATTTTCCCTTAGAAGCTGGATACCCAAACATGTTTTTAGATATAATAATACACCTTGTGAATAATTTAAAATTATTTCAAAGAGTTTTACAAAGAATAGCACTCTTCAAAAAACTACGAAGGAACTCTTTTCAGCGCTAATTACCACGAAGACTAGCATGATTCACGATTTGCTCATAAAGACCAACACTGGTAATTCGTACATAGAATATATAAATGAGGGTTGTGCCGATAAACTCTGATCAGATGAGGTCGGATTTTTTTCTAGTTCAATTAACGTACTTTTTTCGGGATTTGAAAAATAATCGAGTTATCCGGCAAAATTGAGTAAGCCGAATAAATAAAGTAGCACGATAAAGTCAGGTGACGGGAAATCATGATACGTGCTACATATATAAACTTAAGGTAGTTCTTTCATGAGAATTGACATAAAAAACAAAAATATGTAGAATAATTTGTTTACGTGTTACAATATCAGAAACGTTATAATATGAAAAAAAGGTACTTAAAGTGACAAAGAAAAAATTTTGTATGAAAAGTTCGATATTACAAAATTAGATATCGCGTATTTACGCAAATGCCTAAATTTAAAATTCGTATTTTTAAAATTTTTTAAAAAATTAGAGAATGATTTGACAAATGATCCGAATCTCTTGTATTTTTTATCCGATTTTAATTTGGTCCGTCCCATTTTGTTCCTTGAAAGATTTCAGGGGACTTGTCTATATAAAAATTAAAAGACATCGAATAACCTGCAAAGTTAAGGCCTATTGTTTATAAGTCGATACACATATTTTTTTAAGTTCGTGCGTGTACAAGTATAAACTATTGGCTATTACATTGCAGGTTGTTCAATGTTTTTCAATTTTTATATAGGCAAGCCCCCCTGAAATATTTCAAGGAACAAAATGAGACCTACCAAATTAAAATCGGATAAAAAATAAAAAATGTTCGGATCATTTGTCAAATAATTTTCTAATTTACGCGAAAATTTTCTTTATATCACTTAAAATACCCTTTTTGCATATTAAAATGTTTCTGATATTGTAACATGTAAACACATTATTATAAAATTTTTGTTTTTTAAGTCAATTCTCATGAAAGAACTACCTCAACATAATTTTACCCCAAAGTGCTTGCACTCACTGTAAATTTTCTTTCTGGTTTCTAATGTGAAATATTCCGAAATTATATCCGACACTTTTGTCACCATATTGGACCAGACATTTTGAAATTTAAAATTTGACAACGAATTGGTAATCAACGACCCCAAATATCTTTATACGTCAATTTTCATGAAACACCAATGGTTAAAAATGATGTGGTCTCTGGGGTTTCTGATTACAAATTCGTTGTCAGTTTTTCAAAATTAATAATGGCGGCTCCAATATGGCGAAAGAAAATGCCATTTCTCAAAAATGATTCACCGATAATTTTTATCTTGGTTTGTAACTAATCTTGAAACATTCCACATTTGAAACCAGATAGAAAATTTACACAGCAAGCACTTTTGGATTAAATCGACAGTAGCGTTCTAATGTTTGTAAGGGCTATTCATATTGTGTATCAAAAAATTTTTCTAGTGTCTAGCTTGAAAGGAAAAATTTTAGCGAGCCCTTAAATATTAATGTTCATTTTCAAGATTCAGTCCCGTCTTATCCAATTAGTGCACGGCACACACAAACACTAATAATTTCTTTTTGTGAAAACATGGAACCCCTTTTACCTCTTAATTTTTAAAATCTTTTCGTTAAAAACTAAGAAATAAAAACGAAATATTTACAATCACTGCGATATTATTCACATACCACATATCTCGATTCAAGCGTGAATTTTGCTTGTAATGTAATTTAAGGATTACCGCGTGCACCGAGACATCAGCAGCGACATGCGCGGCTGCGAAATGAAAGCTCAAGAGCTGCCGATGCATGCGTGCACGTGCAGAGTCAGGTGCTTATAAAGGCTCGGCTCGTCAGGGTTGCATGTGTGCACGCGTGTGCACGGCGGAAAACGAAAGAGAGCGAGAGAGAGAGAAAGAAAGAAAGACCCCCGTATAAGTGGGTTTGGGTGACTAAAAGCTAAGCGAGCCTGCTCGATGAGTGCGCCAGTGTATCATAGAGAGTCCGTTCGAGTGGAAAAACGTAACTAAATGCGATACTGAACGCGAGTAATTGGGAGCCGAGAAAAAAAAAAGGATGTTGGACTTCGCTCTCTAAGATTTAATTTCCTATTATATTCTGAAAACTTTGTCTTCTGATCGGTCTTCTGTTAAAGATATCAATCTTTTCGAAAAGAACAATAATACATAGAGTGGAACATCTTTTTGAAACACCAAGAAAGCTGCTGCCAATTCGTTGGTACATAGCTTCATCACATTTAAGTAATCATAAGTTACAATATGAAAATCTTTCGAAGGTTTCTATTAAAAAAATAGTTATCTAAGTCGTCATGATCATAAAACGACTACTTAATCGCGCGTAAAGATTATAAACAACATATATCACTGGGTTCATCGTGACCTAAAATTTGCTGTTTTGTAGAATATAAATTATAAACTTGTTATTACTGTATTAACAGAGCAAGACATCTTTAAAATCTTCAAACAATTTAACTCTTTTTCTAATTTTAATCGGAAATTTCCCGGTGAATACGATCTTGCTTGTCTTATAGCGATATTTTACTTTATTCCAAAAGTATACGCTAAGTATAACTAAAAAGGTTTCTGTTTTAAGTTTTTCTTTTATTTATAACTTCCGTTTTTTATGAATATTCGTATATTGATATATTTTCAGATGGATTGTTGTCTATTTACTCCAGTTATCCTTGGACATAGAAAATCGACTTTTTTTACAAAATTATTTATTTCTCGGAAAAAGTATAAGATAAAGACATACAATTTTTACTGAGAATTAACTCATTATTTTTACTCTTTGTAATAGTAACAACCATGAATTTATTTTATTGGATTACTGCCGTTCATATGGAAGTTATAAATTCTTTTAAAAAAAGACTTTTTCATAAGCATGCTGGAATTAGCTTACATATAAAAAAGTTCGTGTAGGAAAATTTAGGTAATTGTAAGCTTTTTCTAATGTCTTTGCACTGAATCAATCATATTATTTCTAACATACCATAAAATCCAAAATACTAAAATCCAAAAATTGTAAACTTGCTAAAAAACTTGATGCATCCAACAATCAATAAAAATGGATTTTATTCCTCCATCGTTGAGAAAAACACACACACGCACTTATCTACCCATTTCTATTTATGTATCTAATAATTATTGTAAAAAATTATCTTAGGAAATGCGGTTTTATTATAACCAGTATTTTTAATCCGAATTATTATTGATTACAATGTTCTCTCTATTTCAGATTATGCAGAACTTGCATAATGTATGACGAGCCACAATAAACGCCATTGTATATTTCAATGCAAATTTTCAATAAAAATATTAAAATAAAATCAATAAAATTATTTAAATTTAGCAGCGGTCTTTTATTTGATTATAGGTCGCTTTAATTTTAGTTTTACTTTGGCAACATTAAACAGCTGATATTTTTGTGAAATGTGAAAATAAATCTATAGACTTTTGAAAAATCATGTTTTCAGAAATAATTAAAATGGTCATATTGACCCCTGGCTATTTTCCTAATCTGAAATGATTCCAATAATTATTCAGTATAATATTGAAAATATCTTTTTTCAACGTATAAATATGTGTTATGCCTTGGGAAGTCCGAATACAGTTAGTCTTACAAAATGTCAGTATGTATATGTGTATGTGTGTATGTGTGAGTGTGTGTATATGTGTGTGTGGGTGTGTGTGTATGTTTGAGTGTGTGTGCGTGTGTGTCTTTAGTACTTGACATATCAACATTCGTTTAATCCGCTGTGTATCTTTCCCAAACTTTGCACATATATTTACTATCATTACCAGGTGTGCGCTTGAAAGTTTTAGCAAAATTGGTCGATTAAGAAAAATTTTTATATCAATTTTTCAAAATTAAAATTTTTCAATTTCAGTTTTTAAAAAATTTTTTAATGAAAGAATAGTTTTGTGAAGCGAAATTTTTACACAGTAAAGGACTTATAAAATCCTTTATTTAAGGACCGAAAACGATTTGACTCATTTTTCTTTTGTTATAAAACTGGCTATAAATCTTTGTTTTCATCATCTATAACTCTCAAACTATACGATAAAAGTAAGAGAATAATTTACTGAATAAAATTTTTGGTTCATAATTTTCTGAGATATTAGAGATTATTCAATTTAAACAATACTTTTTCACCTGTACATCACAACAACTTTATCGTTGTGCAGTTTCTGTAAATATTAAGTATTGTTATATATGAGATTGACTATTCTATACTTCTAGCCGACATCATGCGTTATATAGCGCGAAAAAATCCAAAAACTGGAAAGATTAAATTATGTCAAAAATATTATTTCTGATTTTTTAAAATGACATAATATATTTTTTAATATGTATCTATATATAATGTAGCATAAAAAAATTATATTTTTTATACTATTTTATGATAGAATTGTAAACTAGTATATGTTAAATAATAGTCAAATTTTTAAATGAGTGATTTTCAAAAATGTTGCGTTTTCGTGGCTTATGTATTTATTTGCAAAGAAATAAAAAGACAAACAATTATTCAATCTTTTATAGATATAGATTTGATTTTATTTTATAGATAAAAATTAATTTTTGAATCTATGACACCTCGCTGACCAAAGACACTCTGCTATACGATCATATATTTATTGAAGAACATTAATTTTTTAATAGTGCACAAATCACTAGATGAAAATAGTTAGACAAGAAAATAACCATTATGGGGGGTGCTGTGCAGCTCTTCCTTATTTATAACAATTTTAATTAAATTCTCTTTGAGAAAGCATAGTAACAAAGCAGTTGGCAGCGTTTCTCAATTACCCTAGCAATCAGATTTTTCTATAATTTCGCTGCTTAATACTGCTCTGAATTTGCAATAGAAAAAATGAAAAAGTGTTACGCGTATGAGCCTCTCGTAATCTAGCTTTCGAACTCCATCGCATCGTTAATATGTATACCTTTTCGATAATTTTCCTCGCACTCGCGCCCAACATCGTCACAGTCACTCGCTCTGCCACGACTTCCGCATTCGCTTTGATTTCGGTGCTTTGCCGGGCCGCGAAGCGAAAATTATTTAACGAGTTTCCCCGACAAGCTTATACATACATAGCTGTAAGGGTGAAGAGCAAACGAGTGAAAAACGACTTGAGCACTTCTGCTGCGGTTTTTTCCACCGCACGGCGGCAATCAGTAACCGAGCGAGAGTTCGATATCGAGTTTATACAAAAAAAAAAAAAATATCACCTGAAAAGTACGGAATAAAAGTTCACGAGTAATTAGGTTTTGAAACATATCGCACTACCGAGTTTAAATTACACACGTTTGCTCTCTCGGGGTTTCGTGTGCCGCAGTATTTAGCTTGTATTTACGACTTGCTACGGAACAAATATAATATTTGAAATTTTTCTTTAAATAGGAAGCAATGAAGAAAGAAATTTTCTATCGTAAGAATTCTTGAGCCCTTCAGTCTGTCTCCTTGGTAATCGTGCGAGAATTCTTCGAAAAGACATATACGCGCAGAAAAAGAATTAGGTAGATCGTGCTTGACAGTCAGTCAGCCAGTGAAGCAGTGATATCGTATTACAGATGAACGCATTCTTTCGGCTTGGAGCTGCTCGGTTTTGAAAACAAAATTTCAAGTTTTACGAGCTAGGGGTCATTAGGACCAGCGTAATAAAGACCCCCGAGAAACTTTCGTAAAAAAGACGCTTGTTCTCGGCTCGCAAACACTGGTCTCCACATAATATATGAAAATACTCGCGCGCCTGTAGGACCGAGGGAGACCAAAAATTTAATATCGAATAAAAGAGACTTTGCTAGTTCGCGTTCTGCCCCATTACGTCATAGCCTTCACACTTTCGGTCGATCGTGAAAAATCATTTTGATGCCTGCACAAAATTCAAATTCCGTTCTTGAGCGGCGTATATAACTATTTGACAATTTCTTTTTAACTTTGATATTACAGATTTATTCTTAACTGTAATATTCGAACGTTTTCAGTGTGTCAATATTGTCAATCAATATTTGTGGGTATAGAAATTTATAAAATAATCTTACACTCTTCAAAAAAATGAGTAAAATTTTACTACTTTAAGAATACTCACTCTCGTCGAGTTAATAGTGGTTCAGTAAGTAGTACATTTTCCACTAAAAATACTGATTTAATTTCATACAGCCCCATTATTAGTTGAAAATTTACTATTCACTACTGAGTGACTGTTGACTCAACGAGAGTGAAACAAAAAAATATGATAAAAAATTATAACCATGATAATTCTTGCACACTTTTAGATTTTTCGTTCAAATTTTGCAGGCATATCAAGTATGCCCTAACTCAGAACTGATTAAATTTTGTAGTAAGTTTTTTGTCATATGTATAAGAATTATGCGTACATTCTTTAAGTATTTGTACTTTACTATTGATTTATGCATAAAACATATTTTATTTCAAATTTTAAGACTAAAATGCGATTTTTAAATATTTTATAAATATTTAATTCAATTCAAATTTATCCTAAAGTTTTGTAAGTATATTACTGGTACAGCCTGAACTATAGATTGATAAGACTTTGAAGCTAAGTTTAAAGTACTTGTTTGACTGGTGGATTATTCAAAACTAACAGCTACTAGCTTAAACTAAATTTAGGTAATAATTTTCAATAAACAAATTCTAAATTAACTCCTCTTTGAGAAATTATTCTGCTAAAGCAGTTAGCAGCGGTTTTATAAGATTGTGCGGTTTATAATAAAGATAAATCCTTCTCGTTACCCAGTTTCAAATATCCCAACTTAAGAAGCCAGCAAACTTCCAAAATACACCCATTCCAAACCTTCATAACACATAAAAGCCATACGGAAGAGAGGGAACAGCTCAAATTGAGCTCACTGCTTCCCCACATCCTGAGACTGCGAAGCTATTATCGACTGAATAGTTATAACACTATAAAGCAATTTAAAGGCGAGCGCGGCGCGGCTCCTCGACATTTCTTCTCCCTCTCCCCCTCCAGGTCGTACACCGTAACCCCGCACGAGCGCAGGAGAGCTACAGAAGCTGAACGACACTTTCGTCCCTCGCGCATCGCTTCTCTATTATACAAAAAGGAAAGAAGGCAGGCAGAGAGAGGGTGGATGCGGGCGTCTGTCGGCTATAAGCCAGGCCGTGGCTTTTCGCTGTGGTCTCGTCGTCGTCGCTTCCTCCCTTCGCTCGTCCTTACGTACAACATGCACAGTGGAGTGTACGGCGGAGGCGGCGCAGGAGCTCTCCTCGGGACCGGGATTGCGCCGCGTGCCTTCGGTAAACCCTCCGGGCCATTCACTGATTCAAATTAATCACAGCCACGACCTCGACGAATCATCCCCCTTCGGCTCTCGGGCTGTATGCTCCGGGTATACGTGTATATGTATACACGCGGCGGCGCGCAGCTTTGAGTACACGCGGAGGTATGGCGGGACCCCATAGTCTGCGCGTATAGTCTACGCGGAGCTGCCGAGCGGAGAGCTTCTGTACTTTGGATTTGCGTGGTTGCGCGTTAGCACCTCCTTCGGCGCTGCGCGCGAGTCAACTTGCTCGCCCAAATTATCCACGTTAACTGCTTTCTATTCTGGATGGATGAATGGGGCTGCGTCTTGATGAATCCTGGGAACAGCGGATTGTATTAAGTCATTACTGCTTTCATGTATGGCAATTTTTTACAATGTCAGGAATTCGTGAAGCAAGAATTAATAAACTAATGTAGTTCGTTATAAAGTTAAAAATTTCGTAATTCTAAAGAATGACAATATTGGTAATGTAACCCAAAGTACACACCTATATAGTTTACATTTTATGAACTATTCTACTATTTCAATCTAGAATTATGGCGATCAAGTAATTCATTTATCCAAATATATTAAATGTACCGTCACAGTCCTTATTGCGAATCAGTGCCTATATTATAAATCATTATTATGAACGTTTTGCATCATTTATTTTATATTTTGAAAGTACTTCTTTTTATCTTTCAAAGTAAAAATAAGAAATTATAATTGCAAAACGTTTAAAATAATGACTTAAAACGTAATGATTTACAAGAAATAAATAGAATGATATTTATAATTTGAAGTAAATTGTGATATATCCCATAATTTGGACATTCTTCGAGTTGAAAAAATATCGCAAGACGCGATGGCATTTCGCTTCTATGCTCTCCCCTCGGCAGCTCGCTCCAACTTTCTTTATATATTTCCTCGCTCTCCTCGATGAATCCGCGAGGCGTAGTCTCATCACGCAACATTACCTCCGACTCAGCGGTAGCTCTCCGCGACTGGCTGCCGCTGCGTTCAATTCTCCATCTCTCTCTCTCTCTCTCACAGCCTCTTTGGCAAACGGCGGCGGTGGCTTCGTCTCGCTTCCCGTATTTTTCCCCGGATCCCATGCACTCTCTCTCTCGCTCCCTGGCTGCCAGCAGAGACCAGCAACGGTGCTCTTCTCCCGCTCGTGGCGTCCTCTCCTTTCTTCTCTTCCTCCCTCGGTTTACAGTGCAGCGCGCGAGTATACGTGCAGCAGATTCTGCACTCTCTTTTTCCCTCTCTGTCTCTCTCTCTCTCTCTCGCTCTCTCTTCCCGCAGAATATACGCAAAAGGATTGGTCTGACGAGGAGAGAACGAGAGAGAGAAACGAAATGGTGGCTGCTGCAGCGCTGCCGGTAGTCAAGGGAAGGAAGGAAGAGAGCGAGAGGGGCAAAGGGGGGATAAGGGGGAGGTAGAAAGGCTCTTTGGGAGAGAGAGAGAGAGAGAGAGCGAGGGGGGGGGTGGACGAGGAAGCGAGCGCGGGAGGGAGGGAAAGAGGTCTCGTCTCCGTGTCTCTATTGATCCTCCAAGGAGAGGAGCCGCGCGCACCACTTCTATCCCTCTTCCCGCATCCCTCTGCCACCTCTCATCCTCGATAAAGCGCAAGCGAGCGAGCTTGCGAGAGCTTCGAGCCACCCCGTGCACCTGCGGCAGCGGCAGCTTGCAGCGCAGCCACCGAGCGCGGCTCTATATCTATAGACGTGGATATATATACGGCCGCGCTGCGAGGTTTCGCTCGCAAGCTGCACTCGGCTTTTGCTGCTGCTGCCGCTGCTGCTGCCGCTGCTGCTGCTACCTCATCTCTTCTCGCTCCAGTTCTGCCTCAGCGAACAGCTTTCCAATTATATTATACGTTTATTGTTTTTTTTACAAAATTATGCGAATACCTAATGTAATTGTTCCATTAATGTACACCGAGAAACCATATTTTATTGTTTTACTATATTTTACATCGTAAACATTTGATAATAAATCTTTTCAAATTAACTTGAATTTGCATCACGTATTTAATTATGAGTTTTTAATTTTATGATATTGCATATCGTCAATTTCAAGATATATTATCATAAGTTCCATATCTTTAGCAGCGACATTGTTTTCACATTGCATCAATTAAACTTTAAAGTATTTTTAAATATAAACTATTTAAGATTATAGTATGGTAAAACGTTGATGAATGTGACAAAAATAAAAGTATTTTCATGTATTCAAATGATTTGAGTTTTTTTACTAAGCTTTCAATGTTATATATTTCTGGATTTATGTTGGTACGATGCTTAAGATTGGATGCAAATCGTTGCGCAAATACTTTTATGAAAAAGCATTCTCTTTTCACAAAAACGCTTATATTTTACAATTAATAACCAAAGTTCGAGAAATTCTGTTAAAATTATAACAAAAGAGACAATTAAACGTATAGTCTATCAATTTATATATATGAGAACATAAATCTAGGTTTTCTGACATTTTTCTTAAAACGAAATCAGAAAACCTAGATTTATGTTCTCATTATATTACTGTTTTATTATTTATTTATGCAATAAAGAAATGCAATTTTAAAAACAAAATTTTGTTTTAACCAGTATTTACACAACAAAATTATAAATTATATTTAGTTTTCGAACTAGAAACTATGATATAAAATAAGTCCGGACATTCATTAGTTTGCCTCAATTTATGGCGCAGATACTCGGATGCTGGATTCGAGCAAAAGTCTAAATACAGCACTGCGCAAAGAGAGCAGTGCGAGCTTAACCTTTTTTTATTTTAATGAATATGAAAGGGAAAGAGAGCCTGCAGCTCGCGCGAGAGAAGAGGAAAAAGAAAATACACCCACGCGTGGCAGACGGTAGACCATTAACACGAGAGTTTTATAGAGTTTCTCAGCTAGACCATGAGGTTCACGCGAGCTCAATCTCACTTAAGCGCACCGAAGTAATTGAAGCTGGTGTCATTGACAAGATTATTGAATTTAGAAACATACATAATTAAAATAACACAATTTATACTTAAACTTAAAAAAAAATTGATCTACTATCACTGTGTAATTACAAATATTACTTCCAAATAAATTTATTGGATAATATTATTCCTATACATCGCGAAAATAGAATCTCATTTGATAACGACAGTAAATACGATTACTGTCTAAAACCCATCTTTCTCGACTCATTACAAACATGCGAGTGCGGAAAAGTCGAGCCTCTGTCGTTCCGAGCTTTCTTTGCACATCCAGCGCAAAAGAAAGCACGCCGAAGAGAAAAATGGAGCAAGAGCAAAGAATAAGAGCTAGCTCTCGTCCTTTGAAAAGAAAAGTAAAGTGCCGGCGGCAGAGTCTTTTCGCCAGTCGCGGCCGAGTTTCCGCCCGCTGCACGTTGTTTTGCCAAAGGACTCGTTCCTCCGTGCGCGCGGTGCACACAACGCTCGCGGATGCATAAAATAAGAGCGAGAGAAGAAAAAGCCGCGGAGAGGAGGTAAGAAGAGGTGCGCGCTCGAGCAGCCCTCTAGGAAAGTCACCGGGAAACGAGCGCGAAAAAATTCGAAAAGCATTTATCGAGCCTCGGCGAACGAATTCCTAAACGAACTTTGCGCGCGCTTATCACAGTCTCGTTAATGACCCGAGCGTGTACACGCAGGCGCGAGCGTTGCAGCATTAAAAGAATCACTTTTGGGGCATTAAAAAATTTATGGGCCAAAATAACGATTGCCACGCTATTTGTCTGTGCCAAGGCGAAATCCCTGCCGTTGAACGGCATATACGAATCGATCGTTTATCAAGCTTACGTCGCGGCGGACAGTTTTGACGAATTAGACTCGTTAGCTTTACGAGCTCGATTGTGATTGCCAGGCCAGCTTCTCTCGGACTTTTACTTATTTATCTTTATTTTATAGAGTCAGATTCGTCTTGATCGATTCGATCTCTCGATCCAGTTCTATATAAGTAATAAAGTTTACCTCATTCGATTTGCAGTAGAAACGAATTACTTATATTTTTATAAATGAAGTAATAAGAATTTTATGCACTCAAAACCATGACAACTACTTATGAATAAAACGACATTCATATATATAATTTAATTTTGCCATTTTATACGTTGATTATAAAAAAAAAATTCAAACTCGCGCATGGCGTATGAAAACAATTACTTAATCTCAAGAAGACGGTAGGTATCTATTTAAAAAAATTGAATAATTACAAAATATTGAAAAATTTTGAAATAATATAAAATTTTTTAAAACATTGAAAAAATTGAAAAGATTGAAAAATTTTGTAAAAAATAGTAAAATTGAACAGTTTTGAAAAAATTATAAATGGTTTGTAAAAATTGAAAAATGTTGAACAAATTTAAAAATTAGAAATTTTGAAATACCTAGCAAATTCAATTAATTTACATTAAATACATAATTTTTATATAGTTTAAAAATTTTTTTTTAATTATTTATAAGTAATCATTTTTGATGGGGGGGGGGGGGGGGGGGCTCGGCCTCCTCGACCTCCCGGCACGGGCATCGCTCCCTGCGACCCAAACAGGGGCTCTGCCCCTGGACCCCATCCGACGCCTATGCATACCACCCAGCACCCCATCCTGCACCCTGCCATGATCATAGCACTTTATTCTACTCTTCTTTTGTATATCAATATTTATTAAGGATGTAGCCCGTATCAAATACCAATTTGAGCTAATAATATACTATAATTCACGTGCCTCTCGTACTCGACCATATTCTACTCGTTTCAAAAAATAGTATTTGCAACGCGTGCGCTCAGGGGATTTTCAAACGAGTGGGAAATTTATCGGCCAAGCGAAGCAAAAGCGACGCGAAAGCGACAATCACACGCGTGCACAATGTACTAAATGAACTAAATAAACAATAGTTTATATTTCATGATATACGTAAAATATATGAGTAATATATCTACGTATATATATATATATATACTATAATAAAATATAACCATATTTTTCAATGATCAAGCTAAAATAATTGTAAAACATCGCAAAGACTAGCATTCACACAAGCGGCAAAAAGCGAAAGTCAGTCCGAACAATGGCAGACATTGCAAAGCAAACTTTTCCCAACGCCATATCTGTTTTGTACATGTATACCGTGTCGCGTGTAAAGCCTGTTATCTCTCAAGTGAAGAGAGAGAAAGCGAGAGAGATAGAGAGAGAGCTCTGTCATTGGTCCGTATGATTTTCCCACCGCAACTCTCTCTCTCTCTCTCTTCTCTCTCTCTTCTGTTTCTAAGCCTCTGTCTGTTATAGTTGTCGCTCGCTCGGCCAGCAGTGCGCCGCGCTCGCCCTCGCATTCCCCGCAGCGTCTGTCTCCGTCTAGCCAGGCCGTGATGTGCGCGCCTCGAGTGGCATCCCTCGCTCGCCATTGGCGCGACGGAAGCATCAGCCGGCCCCCATTGGCCGACGCCGGTAGCATCTCTGCTCATCTTCGCGACTGCGCGATCACTTCAGCCCTCCCTCTCTCGCCGAGCGTGTGCCGCGCTGCTGCTATACATGCTGCGGTCTGCCTCGCTCTGTCTAGCTCAAAATGGTGGCTCTATCTTTGCGCTTCTTGCTGCGACGTTCGCCCGGAGAACGCTCGTTTATTCATGTCTCTTACGAGTTAATAATTATGCTGCTTTTTATAATTTACTAGATACTACGACTTTTTTTACCTCTGCATTTGGGTGCATTGAGAGGAATTATGTAGTGAAAATTACTAATTGTATACACTGAAAAAAAATTTGTTAAATCTAAGTAAACGTTTCCTTGAATCGTACTTTGATAATAGTAAATATTTAATTATGTTCAGACTGGTATTCATCAATTCAATAAATATTTACTTTATTTAAGTAAATCTTTTCTTAGTACGATTCAAGGAAACGTTTACTTAGATTTAACAAATTTTTTTTTCAGTAAAAAACAATTTTCTATAAAAATTGTCTTATTTCCAGTAAAATAAGGTAACTTTTATAGTAAATTTCCAATATATAAATGTAAAATTTACTACATAATTTCTCTTCCTGCATTTGAATCTAATGTGCTACAGAAAACGAAAACAAAAAGATTGGAGGAGAAACGTTTTACAAGCTAATGCTAAAGCAAAGAACAGCAGACAAAGGACATAAACATATAATAGAGGATTGGGGCGAAGTGACGCGCACCAGTGGATTTTCATTAAAGGCTTCAGTCCGAATAAAGTCAAGGCGTGAAACGAGGTAATAACTCCGCTCCGCGCTGCGGTCCAAGAATACCGCGGAGCGCGCCAGATCGTGGCGTCGCTTCGTCGTCGTCGTCTCGGAGCAACAGCACGAAAAGAATAAAGAAGCAAGGAGGGAAGCCGGGAGGCGATTTGCGAGCCGAGGCAGAGGCACGTATTATATGCGCGGTGCAGCACCGGCGTGCGCAACTCCTCTCTCGTGTCACCCAGAATAGCATTAACTGTTAGTCATACATCCTGTCGTGCATCGCTCAACTCCGTATAATAAGCTCCGAAAGCCCGAACTTCAGAATGTATTGGCCTCGCTCTCCGAAATCATCCGCAACAGACATAAATATACGTGCTCTTGTGGGTACAGGGCTTTAGCATACAGATGCGCTGGCCGTGCTGCTAAACTTAGAACACCCTCGGTATTCTCCATTTCTCGGAAAGTTCACGATAGCGTATAAAAAAGGAGAAAAGGGTGCACCTAAAAATGTCTTTATATATTTACGCAGTATTGGCGTACTCCAGTGTCATATTTTTGTAAACATGAATTTAGTCTGCACCTATATAGGGTTTAAAGGCTGGCAACACTGGTTACCTCGTCTCTCTCGGATCTCTCCCTCTGTTCGTTTAATCTCAGTATCTTTTCTCCGGCTGTCCGTATCCTCCCTCTTCCTCTCTCTCTCTCTCTCTCTTTCTCCCCCGTTTCTCTAATGAACACGGCGCGAGGACGCGAGAGCTATACCTATACGCGCGGCAGGAAAGCAGAAGGTGAACACAAGCGAGTTAACCTGGGAGCAAGGGGGAGAGAAAGAGCACAGACTGCAGCTGAGAGAACTGCTGCGTATATACAGTGACAGCGAGCGGTGGAGGGTTAGCTCGAGAGCGAGATGGTATGATAATTGGAGACGGTAAAAGCGGAGGAGGAGGAGGAGGAGGCAGTGGGAGCGGGAGACGAAGAGAGGTAGGAGAGAAAGAGAAAGAGAGAACGAGGAGGAAGAGGTGGAGGAAGAGGAGGAAGTGGGAGGACTGCGTAGGGGGAGAGTGAAGCTCGTGGATGTGGAGGTGGGTTACCATGGCTACCAGAAACCGCAGCCGGCAGCAGCGACAACGATGCCAGAGAGAGGAGAGAGAGAGGGAGAGAGAGAGAGAGAGAGGTGTCACTGACTCCTGGCTATATGTATAGGTAGTGCGCAAAGCGACGCTACGCGCGCGATACACTTGAACTCTTGCAATTGCGCACGCATCTCATTTCTCTCTCTCCCTCAGGCTCGCTTTGCCTCCCTCTTTCGCCTCGCGCGCGCACGGGAGAAGGAGCGCGGCAGCTGCAGCGATGCGGTGATAACTGCGCGCCCGTGTGCAGCGCTAGCTATATATATGTATGTATGCAGCGTGACAAAGGCAAGCCGAGCGCCCCGACGACGACGACGAAGACGACGAGTTGGGTTTAGCATCGGCAGCTCGTGACGAATCCGGTCTTTGCCGTCTTTGCTTTCTCGCTCTTGCTCTCTCTCTCTCTCTCTCTCTCTCTCTCTCTCTGTGCACATAGCACCACTTTCGTCCCGCACTCGCCGTCCGCCTCCCTCTGTAGTCTTTGTCTGCCCGTTCGAGCACATGAGCGTACGTTGCTCTGCACACAGGTGGTGTATACGTGTGTCGCGGGATTCTCGACAATGGCGTTGGTTCTCTGTGATGGCTTCGATTCCTCTGATGGTCCCAGCCCTGTGCTCTCTACTCTGTAACCAACGAATCTGCTGTGAAATATGGACTGTATAACTAATAAGCAATAGTTTACATCACCAGGTTGTTTTTCTATCATAGGAAGAAAAAGGGCGATTAGGCTTTTATGGAATAACATTAAAATTGTATAAAAAAAGAAATGAGCTGGGATTGCCAAAAGTAAGAATAACAATAGCTCGCGCAAGAGAAGCACTTTGCTTTGAAAGTGAAAAGAAAGAGGGAAAAAAGGGACAAGTTAGAGAGCGAAGGGCGATGCTCTTACTGCGGCGCTCCGCGCTCGTCTCCGCGCGCGTCACTTATCGTTCTTAGATCCGATTCGCCTCGCGGTCTCCATGGAAACCTCCGCGGAAAAACCTATCGATTCTCCCTTTGGTCTCGGCTAAAAGAGAACTCTTTCAAGAATCCCCCCGGCCCTTTCGAGCTCCATCCACGGCGATGTTCCCTCCTCGTCGTCTCCCTTTGCTCTCCTCCTCCTCTTCCACTCTCGCTCGCTTCTTTTTCTATTTGAATCTCTTCTCCGCGGCGGCGGCAGCAGCTCTTGAGTTTTCGACAACTGCGCCGCCGACGACGATTCGACTCCATTCCCCGGGCTGGCGCGTTTCCTTCTTCCTCTCTTTCCACGATTTTATTCTTCCTCCCTCGCTCCGCTACAGCGACATCTCGGAAAGCTCGGTGCCTCGATTCCGTCGCGACCCTTCGCCGCCTTCCTTTTTATCTCCTTTGCTCGTTTCGCGCCGTGAGCGCGACGCGACAAAGCCTCCCTCCCCCTATATAGCGGGCAGTGCGCCCAGCGGCTGGCCGTCCGTTCACACCGCCGCTGGATCGTTAAAGAGGTTTATTTCGTTAATAAGGACGGTCCGTGGCGCTCGGCGTGCTTATTGAAACAATAAAGAATCTCCCCGCGCGCATGCTCGCGCGCAGCCTTTGGCAGAGCGGAGAGGAGAGGAGGTGCCCTCCGGTCACGCCGGATACTCGAGGACGACGGCGTACGTGCCCGGGATGCCGAGTGCCTGCCTCCCCCACCCCTTGCGTCCGCCTGGCGCGACAGTCCGAATTCCTCGCGAGGCACGCGCGATGGATTTATTGGCGGCTATATTGCGGTTTTCTTCTTTGGCGCCTCGCGGACATTGAATGCGCGTTGTGACGCCCTCTGCCACTAATAGAACTAATTATCGGGAAGTGCCGCGGGAAACTATAATTTTTAAGAGGAAAATTTATTATCGAGCACACCAAGTGAGATAAACATGTCATTTGCAGGAAATTTGTTGCTTAATTACTGTTGACTATCAATGATTATTTAACTTGCAAGTGCAGCCGTCGTTGTTTATCACTTGATTCCGCTTCCCCCTCCTTTTTGTTTCTATAGAATAGTTTAATTTTTATTAGAATAACAAGTACTATTTAAATGTCCCACTCTTAGATAATAAATAAATTTACATTATTGAATGTACAAATCTTCAGTTAATTTTTCAAGATGTTCTCATTACTACCCTGATAAAAAGAATAAGCTAGTTACTGGTTCTATATTTTTACTATCCTCGTTCTTTATGGATACAAATTTTACGCCCTATCTTCTTCTGAATCACTTTTCCTACTTTCTGCTTTTCTGCACATCTCTCATTCAAGTAATTTTTTTTATAAATTTTCAGGTACCTTTGTAAATTGTTCCTTGTAGACAATTTTTCATCTTCTATAACAGTTCTTGTCCTGTGCACTTCCCTCCTTTTATTTACTTTTTTGTACCGTTCATTTGATTTATTTCTTAATTTCTTCCGTTGCTTAGCTGCCTATCAATATACCTTCCAGAGTTTCATACTTCTTCTTACATACTCTGCATTTCTTTTGTACTAATTTTTTCGATTCAATTAAGCTTATGCTATCACGTCTGATTTTGGCCAAATCTTTCTTAACCCATCAAACAGTTTATCCTTTAGCTAAACCAGCGGAAGCATTACAAAAAACTATTGAAACAATGGTGATTTTCCATTGGAAGCTTCATTCTCGGTAAAAATAACAATTTTAACAAACGTTTCTTTTTCTAATTTGTTTATAAAATAGATTGATTAAATCAAATATAAAAGTAAATTTTCCAGAAAGAAACAATAGTGCCCTATAACATGGCTTTCTCATAGAGGAAACTTTGTGATGATAAAAAGGAAGTTGTGCTAGATTCATTATAGAAATATGATTTGAGTTTCAGTTATTCAGATTATTTGGTATATTACAAATAATGCCATTGATTCAATGTAAGCGTATTTGAAAGAGCATACAATTACTCATCCTTTCCGACACAAATTTTCTTATACGATATTTCCCTTCTTTTTTACACACGAAAACGTAATTTTTTGTTTAGATATCTCGGAAGCAAATGATGAAAAATCTTTGAAAAAATTTGAGGTGATTAGGTACACGGAGAAGTATATTCAGTCAAATTTTCAAATCTTTAGCCTTTTTTGCATTCAAAATTATAAACAATTGAAATCGACATGTACATGTACATGTCATTGCCCATAAAGAAAACCGCTGCTAACCACTTCAGCAATGCTTTCTTAAAGAGGAGTTAACGCAGAATTCTTTTTTATTAGCACTTAATTAGCGATAGAAAAACAACATTTATATGACCTAAAGTAAAGCGTCCAATACTTACTATCCTGATTTTAAAACTATGGAAACTATTTATTTTATTACCTAAATGACGGTGCTATAGAATTCAAACTCCCAAGGCCTCATCCAAATCCATTTTCCAAGGGTATGACACCCCCTGTCAGTACAAAAAACTAAAGCAACTTCTGTAATTTGAAACATGGATAAAGTACATAGCGATACTTCAAAATATCCATTTTAAGTAAACCGGTTAACGCTTACGAAACATTAAGTCTTTTTAATCATCTTAGGATTTTTTGGAGAAAACAAAAGAATTTTCATTAGATTGGGAAATCCTCATATATTGCAGAAACTGATACAATTTGTTTTTTATTTCAGGTCAAACGGCTTCGGAAATTCGCGCAACGTCATTATTTTTGTTTTTAATATTTAGATATATTTATACAGATTTTATGCAAAATTAACGGTTTAATTGATAAAAATTACTAAAGGATAGCTTTTTAGTTTTGTCGTTTCAAATTCATATCTCTTCTTTCCAGGCTGTTCCTGTTCCAATATTTTTTATTCAGTTCCTGACCTGAATATGTTAAGTATTTGATCATGTTCTAGCAGCTTTGTATTTCCTTATACTCCTTCTTGATTTTTATATTTTTTCCAAATTATATAATTATTTCTTTAAGATTGTGTCCCTCTTAAAGTTTTCTTAGTGTAGTGATGTCTTTTTATGTACCTAACACCCTCAGTATTCCTTTGAGGTACTTGGATGTCTTCGTTCTTCTGTTTTACAGATATGCATGGAATATTCAGCCACCTTCTTCCTCGCTGCTACTTCTATACTCGTACTTCGTACTTTTATTCTTCAGTCCTTTGACTATGCTTTATTGCAAATTTTCTCTATACTTCCCACTTATATCGTTGACTATCAATAAATGTTAGCTAATAATAACTGCAACAATATATACAAGAAATTGATTATAATATAGAATATCTGCTAACATTCATATCATCAAATGTAGATAACGTAAGAAAATTAAATAAGGGGAAACCATGTGTTATATGAGAGGTAAAAATAGAGATTGAATAATGCGCAATTTTAAATATCGCAATATCAGAGAAAAAGCATACGGAGAAATAGCAATTACGGACAGTAAAGGGTCTCTCAATGCGCAAAGCAGTACGGGAAGCAAACAAAAATTGCCTTTTACAGCAAGGCATTTGTAAGACAGCGCGCGCTTTACATAACGCACTTCCGCGAACTTCACGCCTGCACACGACTTCGTCGCAACGGCAGCGGCTGCTTCTTGCTCTTTTTTCCCTCCATTTTCCTCGCACCCTTCACTCTTCTTTATTCCCAGGGCGTGTAGCTTCAGGCGCGTTGCGTAAGTGCACGAATACATCGGTGCGAAATAAACGAACGGAGAATTGCCAACGCGACTAGGAAAGGCACACGCGAAAGCCGCGGAGAATGCCGACGACAGTGTGTGTATCTGGCGCGGTATATCTACTCGAGAATCGATCGAGCCCCGCGCTTACTGCGAGACTCGTGTATATATATATAGCGAACTTGCTCGGATTCCCGGATTCTTCCGTCTCCTGCCTCTGCTGCCTGCTCCAAAAAGCCCTTTTACCACAACAGAGAACCACAACGCCAGCGACTACTGGCTTGGTATATCCTTTGGAGCCCAGTTTCTCTCTCTCTCTCTCCTTCTTTTCTCTTTCTCCTGCTCTCCTTCTCTCTCCGTCTTTAAAAGCGCAGATTTGGACAGGCAGAGTATCGTAGGACGCAAGGAGTTGAGCGCAAAAAAGAGTCCGAAATAGAAATAGAGCGGTAGTGGGTCGATAGCACGGCATGCCGAAAGAGGAAATGCCGAGAAGGAGATGGAGGAGGAGGAGAAGGAGGAGGAGGTGAAGATGTAGATGGAGATGGAAGAGAGGCAGCAGAAGAAGAAGTAGGAGGAAGCGGAACCGAGCAGAGGGCAGAGGCAGAGCGCAGGCGAACAATGGCCCGCTTCGGAGACTCGGAAATGTCGAGCTCCGCGCTCTTGAATGGGAGACGGATGAGAAACTTGCTCGTGTCGGATAGTCGTACAATGCTCGCTTGGAAGATGAATGCTTAACGACGACGTAGTTGCCGTCGTCGTCGTCGTCGTCGGCCTGCCCAGGCCCTGCTCCGGCTGCGCAGCCGTGAAGATATGCGGAAATAAATTCCTTGCTGCGGCGAAATAGTTCGGGGGCTCGAACTGTATGGGCATGCGGATGCCCGCTTCACCGATTGCTTACAATTTTGCATTCCTTCGCGAATTGAATCATCACCTTTAGCTCGCAAGAACTGCATTTTTCTTGGTGATATCATCTCTTCTAACTGCATGAAAATGATAATGTATAAAAATTGTTCTATTAAATTGCTGAGATTGTATCATCTCAGCAATATGTTATTATTATTAACTTTCATTTTTAAATGACATACTAAAAAGTTTCGTTTTTACTAAATAATAGCGTATAACTTAGGTACCTTGAATGAAATACATTTAAGCGTCTTGATTTATCTATTAAATACATTAGGTGCCCTGTTGGAAATGAATTCCATTTTTAGACTAGTAATTGCCCAGTTTAATTTTCAAATGGTCGAACTGATCGCAGCAGGTGCCTAGGTGGTAGACGATGACGAGGTCCAGTTCGTGCGCTATGTAGTATTTTGTATCTAGGTAGTGCGCTCCATAGTTTTTGGTATGTAGATGTGCGTACTAGTTGCAGATACGGATTTTCAAAATTTAGTCTCAATTGGCCAACGACAATGGGTATTCCGTGGCGAAATAAGCGAGATTTTTAACCAACCGATGGCTAACTGTTGGCGATCGGTTGGGTACAGTTTCTACCAGGATTATTGAAACTATTTTTTTAAGTTTTAGCGTATAATTTAAAAATAAAAGCGTTTCTTTAAATTGAATAATTTGAATGTCAGTGAGTTATTATAGCAAAGCAATATAATTGGAAACTGGTACGCAGTTTTAAATTTGGAATACTGTCTAGAGAAAAACGTATGCATCATAAGATGTGAGCTTGTACTCAAAGTTAAAATTTTAGAGTATGAAAAATCTCAAACTTAGTACAGTAATCCATAATTTGAACATGGTAAAAAGAATAATAGTACACTGTGCAACTAGGGGGAAAAATTGGCTTTTATGTACACGAGTGCTCACATCATCATCCGAGTCTAAAAAAGCCCTTTCCACCCATGCTATACATAGTTTTTTTTAACAAGTGAATAAGACCTTTTTTATGCATGCAAAGAGAATGGGGAAATGAGCATTTCGAGTCGTCCACTAGACCTAAAAATTAAATAAAATAAATTTTAAAAATTGAAAATTTTGAAAAAAAGTCAAATGTTTGAAAAGAAAAATTCTTATTTTTGAAAAAAAAAGAAATGTTTGAAAAAACATTCAAATATTTTGAAAAAAATAGAATTTTGGAAAAATTTCTAAATAATTTTCCAGAGCTTTTTAGGAGCGGGAGGTAATTCACATTCCCTTCCACTCCGCCAAAGACTCCGAATGTCCAATTTTCCATTCGTTTGGCAAGCATGGAAAAGGGCCTTTTTCACACACGTGTTGAAAAATAGTATATTATGCGTCTAGGGAGGAAAAGTATTGGCTAGTCCATAGCACGTGTAAATTGACACCCAAGCCGAAGGCGAGGATGGTAAACATGTGCTATGGGGTAGCCGTTTTTCCTCCCGTGGTGCGTATACTATGTTTCACCATACCCGAAAATGACACATTTCAGTTTCGGAGCCGGGACGAAATGTGGTACTTTCGGCCAGGGTATGATGAAAAATCATAAACAGTCATCATTAGTCTTTAATTTTAAGTTTCTGTCCTGCAACTAATTATTAAGAAACCATTTTCAAATGCTAAATTTATTGACAAACATTGTTGACAAACATTGTAGACAATCAAGTTTAATAAAATCGTTTAATAATAAAAAGGTTAATACAATATATTTATTAAACTATATATTCAAAAACACTATTATATAAGGAAGATAAATTAAAAAGCATTTATAGTTCACTATCACAATCATTATAATTCAATCATTTACGCTATCACATTATTTTGAGGGCGTTGAAACTTTTGGAAACAGTGCTTACAATTTGAAAAGCAAACACAATTATGCTTAGCTTACGAGTTTTGAAGATGAACTTGAGTGATCAATTGAATGAGCCAAATAAAAAGAACAGTTGTTATTACGAAGGCGACTGAAAAGAACTCATCGTGACCCAACAAGGGTGTGTTCCGTACGCTTATTATACTTCCCGACAGTAGACTGTCTAGAAAATTCATGAAATGCAAACATCAAACAAGGGTCGTCCGATCGATCGCGCCGAACGCAAGCGCCTCCCATCCTCCAAAGCCACTCGACGGCCCTCTCGCTCGTATGATACACACAATAATAAGCTGTCGTTATAATGATATCCTACACTTTTGGCTACTTTATTCCAGGTAAGCCCGCAAGTATCATTAAATACACGAAACGGCCGGAATGTTTGCGCGGCACATAAAGTCGTTACCCGTCTGAAACCTCGTAACAAAGCACATCGTCCCCCTAAAATAGACATATTCGTAATACTCGCTTAATCAAAATTACCGCGATACAGGGAAAGCACGAGCGAGCCATGCATTTAGAAGCATGCTCGAGCGCAGCCTTAATAAATCTCGCGGCTTGTGCGCGTTCGCGATAAGTCAGGTGCGCTCGCGAAAAAAAGCAGCAGCAGCAACGGGGCTCGATCATAGAGCCATGCAAGTGGCAAGAGAATTATAGTAAGAGCGTAAGGATCGCCGCGCGAGATCGCCGCGAGCGCGCACGTGATATTATAGAGCGAAAACGGCAAATGGCCCTAATAATGCGAAATCTCGCTGGCCATAAATACGAGGCGACGCGATATCGCGCGGCTGATCTAGGTGGCATGTCGCCTCGTCCGTAAGCTGCGGCGGCCGCTGCCGTGTCTCATGTGATACCGCTCCTACTCACGTTATACGCGAGCGCCCAGCCCAGCCTCGAAGCACTGCCAGTACACTTGGCTTTCTCTCTCTCTCACTCGCTACGAGTACTCACGTCAAGTATACACCTTCTCGCTTTAGCTCGGCGTTGTTTCGCGAGCGGCTTATCATACACCCGGCCTCGACGACGACGACGACGCTATACGCTCTTCCTGCAGGTTTATGCGACGATGCCCGCTGCTGCTGTGGCTGCTCGCCTGCGGCTAAGCTGTGCAAGCGACACTGTTGGCACATCTCGCGTGTACTTTTCGATTGGCGCTGCTTTTGTTTTATATACTGAGATCGAAATGCCGAGTTTTGAAAATGTATGATAAGCTCGCTTGTGGCGTAGGAGTAAAAAGAGGTCCTTGTTAAACTGCTTATTTTTAATATTTATAATATTTAGAGCGGCTATGGGTCAGGCAGTATGACACTTGCTTCCTAATGCAAGTATCCTGTATAAGGCCGCAGGTTCGAATTCCCGTCAGTTCAAATTTTTTGCTGACAAAAATCCCCTGTAGATCCCGATTATTGAAGGCGAAGATCGAATTCGACTGTGATCAATGTTTGTACTATCTTTGTAGTATCCATTGTTAATAAATAAAAATAAAAATATTTTCATTATACATTAATGATTCTAAAACTACAAGATTATCTTGAATTTTCCATCAAAACCTCCGGCTAATTGACAGTATCATGATGCCCCTATTCCTTGCTCGTAATTTATCCTTGACAGAATGTTAGGGGCATGTTGACAAAGGCATGTAAACTTCAAAGTTTCAGAAAGACGATTATTATGTCCGATATAAAAAATCTGTTTAATTAATTTCTTGTTAGAATGAAACAAACACTTGATACTAATTAGATTACTTAGCTTTTACATAATTAATCAAAAAACTTACACGAGCTCCATCTAAACTTTTGCCGAACAAATAAAGAAAAACGATGTCACTATACACGTGGCACTATCTAACTTAATAGTATTCATGATTGTGCTAGGAAAGTCCAAGTAAATTTGAGACGAACAGAAAGGAAATTTCTTTTTACAGAACTTTGTTACAATGAATATACTACAAAAAATAGCATTAAATAAAACATCATAGAAACGAAAATGTTAAATCTTCCTACATGCAATGATATCAATCTGAAAAAATAAAGAAACTCGCATGCACGTGATCGCGAGTGACTTGTAGCATCCACCAGCCGTACACATACCTCACGAAAAGCGGGGGCTTAAATAAAAGTCAAAGCACAGCTCGCAAAGGCAGAGAGAGAGACGCAGGCCAGCAGCAGGGGAGAATCGTTAAGTCATGAGTGCTCGCGAGCTGTGCGGCTGATCGATGTTGTGTAGGAAGTTTTTACGCCAGGAATAAAAAAAAGAAGGCGAGGGAGGGAGGGAGAGAGAGAGAGAGAAAAAGGAAGAAAGAAAGAGCCTAGCGCTATCAGATTTGTAGAGGGCCAAGAGAATCTCGCTGTCTCCTTGGCGTGTGTCGTGGGGAAGTCGTGGCACGAGGCAGCCGGCAGCGGCCACTGGACATCACCGCGCCGCAGGGGCGCGAGTTCTCGGGGGTTAGCGTGTCCGGTATCTTCGGCGGGGATCGCCACCGCCGAGGCACGAGGAGACATTTCGTCCTCGTCGTCCCCGCGCGTATATACCCCAGAAATGACCATCGCTTGGCCGTCCTCCTTTCTCTCTCTCTCTCTCTCTCTCACTCTCTCTTCCTTTTCTTTTGCTTTCTCTATACTCCCTCCCTCTCTTTCTGACGTGGCGATGTGACGCCGAGGTAGGCTCGCATTATCTACCTACGTGTATATGTATATAGATGCGACGATAAGCGGATTTATTGGGAACGGGGGAGAAGGCACGAAGAAAAGGCGAGTTGCGAGGAAGGGCCGCTGCCAAGCGCGATCATCATTAAGACGAGCGCCTCGCAGCTCGATCACGATATATCGTAGAAACTGACTTTTTACTCGGGCTACTTCACCGTCGCGCGTGCGCACTGTCATTCTGTTATCTACTTTATTATTTCTGAAATCTACAATGTTATATTCTTACTCCTCGATGAAGATGATAAACTACCGTAAGAAATCGATACATAGTTGTTTTCATTCAGCACACATATAAACTGATTAGATTAACTTAATCTGCAATTTCCAAGAGAAGCTGGTACAGACAACACAGTAGGCTTGTATTAATGTTTGCTTTTTAAAAGCATCGATGGCATTGAATCCCATACGAAGAATAATGCCTGACTGATTCGATGTTATCATAATTTCATGGTCAAAAGCACAAACGAAAAGTTGTAGCGCGTCATGCGTTGGATACAGGTGGCTCGATTCGCAACGTAGCGTTCTCAGAAAATGGCTTCAGTCTTGGCAAACTGTAAATGATATCAAGCCAATATTGTAACTTCTTTCTTGATCCCACGCAATGCTTTGTAAACATAAGAAATTCTTTCGTACAGTCTTCTCTTTATTATTTCAAATACAGCACGTGAATAGAAGGTACATTGCAACAGTCAATTAATTAATATAATTACGTGTCAACTTTTTATTTTAACATAAGTTAACATAAATAGATGAAAGAAGAGACACACTAGTACGTAAAAATATTAAAGTGTAAAGTGTAAGAAAATGTATTGTATGCGAATTATTTCTCTACGATAAGCTATTAAGCTACATATGTTCAAAATAATGTAATGTAAAGGAATGCATGAAGGGTAAAATATAAACTGATTTTGCAAATTTTTACTTGGAATCAATAAACTGAAACTAAAACTAATATAATTAAGTAGTTCTTCAGCAGTAATTATAAAAAGTTAGTTTTAAAATATTATAATTGAAATTGTTAAAATTATTTCTCTGAAGGTAACGTAAAAAGACTAAACAATTTTACAAAATGGCGTCCAAATAAGTATAAAAAGAAAAAAACTATACGAAGGTACAGGACAAAGGAAGGAGAAAAAGAAAGAGAAGGAAAAGAAGCAGGAGAAAAAGAGAGATGACTGTAAAGAAGGACTGGAAGTCAGCGTTGTTATGTCTGTGGGCTCCCGAGGTTCTCCGGTTCGATAATAAGCGATTCCTAAATAACAATGTCAAACATTCGTGCTCTTTACTTATTGCAGAATTGCTACTTATACACGTCACCATATTGACGTCAAACATTCAATAAATCCTACGCTGCTTGGTACATTAACCCCTGGTATAAGCATTAATCGCGAGGGATTCAAAATTAAAGAAACTAGAACTCGAACACACGCGCTGCGCGCGCTAAGATTTGGGTTTTAATCAACGAAAATATGGGAAACTTCTTGACATCGAAAAATTCAATGGATTTTTTTTTCCATTTTTTTCATGATTACAACCTTTGATCTATTTTTAACTCGATCCTTCAATTTAATCCTCAACTTTTTTAGGATATACATTTTAAAAACAATTTTGAATGCTCAGATAACAGAACCTAATTGTGGGAATCTAAGAAAGGTCGTCCATTCTAAATCCCCCAGAAATCTTTCAAGAAATCAAATAAGTACATCGTATTTTTCGTTATTTCAACTCAACGTTTTGTTTTCATTAATGATCTCAGTCATCCAGTGTTAGTAATATCTTACGGACGTTCACCAGTTAATCGATTTATTATATATTTGCTTTAAATTTTGACAAAATGTTATTAATAGTATTATAATCTATATTATCTATGCACGCGCAAAACTGTAAGAACCGTGCCGGTACCAAAATGGAAATATTCAATGTCAAAGTTGCGAGTCTTAACGTGTAAGGTATATAGGCTAAACGTGTGTTAAAGAGACATTTTAATTTATAACCGCAGAAATGAGTTATAATTATATATATTTCTCTGAAAAACTAATATGTTGTAAAGAATTACTACTTATATTACCTAACATAAGAGAAACTATAGTTAGCGGTCCCCTTTCAAAGATATGGTTAAGTAAACGTTATTGTATGTGTCATTAGTATATCTCTATTGTGGTACAGTCTGTAAAAAAGTTTATACCGCACTTTAATTGTCTGCCTTATTTCCAAACTTTTAGGTTGTATTTTAACATTTTAACATGTATTTTAACATGTATTTTAACATATTAATATATGAATTGAAGACAGTAAGTTATAAGTAATGCCGTTTAATGATGATTGGAAATATAAATTAACTTATTAACCTTATTGTCACCGGTGAACTACCTTTACCCGCCGATAAATGCATTCGAAAATTTCGTTTTACTCAGAAAATACGCATCAGAATCAAATTTCCTTTTCAGGGTAGCTTTATTTGCGTAAAATACATAGCGGAACACTCGAATTATTATCAGAATAAAGAATTAGCAAAATCACGTAATTGTTAATTTTCGAGTTTGATAATAACTCGAGTGGTCCGTTATGTATTTTAAGTAAATAAAGCTACCCTGAAATGGAAATTTGATTTTGATGCATATTTTTTCAGAAAAACGAAATTTTTGAATGAATTTTATCGGTGGGTAAAGTAGGTCTGGCGCATTCCTTTAAGGAACACCGGATAACCGAGATATTTAATCAAAATTAAAAATTGAATATATATATATATGTGTGTGTGTGTGTGTGTGTGGGTGAGTCTCTGGGAAATCGAGATAAATTTTTTCTTATTTCTTCGGTAAAAATGTTTCTCTTGATATGTAAAATATATGTGAATTTTTTTAGATATTTTGAAAGCCTTAGGTTCAAAGATGATCAAGGATATATATGAACATTTAGTCATTTTTTTACATATTTTAGCAAATTTCAACCTTCATTTATTCAACAAAATTACAAGCATTCTGTATACTAGAAGTAACATTTTCTCTGAAATAAAAAAGAAATTTTATTTTTCTTTTCAATCGAAAACAACAAAAAATTATTTTTAATTTCAGAGAAAATGTTCCTTCTAGTATGTAGAATGCATGCCAATTTTCTCAGATTTTTTTAAGTTCGTAGGTTTAAGATGATGCTAAAGCCACCTGTCACCGATAAATACGAGAAACCACATTTCTCATTTAATTTTTAGCAAATATCTTTATGAAACGTTATTGTCCTAATCAAAAGCAATAACTTTCCAGAGAGATATTTTCTCAAAATTCAAAATTGAATGAAATACGTGGTTCCCCGTATTTGACGGTGACGGGGGGTTTAGCATCACCTTAAGGTTGTTTGGAGCTAAAAATGGCCATATTTGGATGATTCTATGGGAAATCGAGAACAAAAAAATATGAGTAATAAATATAAGTGACTGGAAAATCGAAATAGTATGTAGAATGCATTTATATTTTTTCAGATTTTTGTAAGATCATAGGTTTAAAGTTGTTCGGAGCTAAATATGACCATATTTCCATTTATATATATATATATATATATATAAAAAATCTGAAAAAATGCATGACTATTTTACATACCAAAAGGAACATTTTTGCCGAAATAAATTTTTCTTTCTTTTGTTCTCGATTTCCCAGAGAATCATCCATTCATATATATATATATATATATATATATATATATATATATATATATATATATAATAATGTAATAATTTATTGAACGTTCAATATACTATGACGCCAATATAAATATTGTTACAACAAATAATAACTTACAAACGCTTAAGTTGATATTCTGTAGTTACTAAAAACTTACTATACTGAAATAAGTAGTGTTGGAAAAATGACCACATATTCTTGTGTAGTACACAAGACTTTAGTAATTCTAACTATTATTATTACTTTTACTAAATTTTAGTCATCATTACTAAAAAATGTATATATATATATATATGAATGGATGATTCTCTGGGAAATCGAGAACAAAAGAAAGAAAAATTTATTTCGGCAAAAATGTTCCTTTTGGTATGTAAAATAGTCATGCATTTTTTCAGATTTTTTTAAGCCCATATATTTAAAGTTGTTTGAAGTTAAATATGACTTTATTGCTAGATGTGTATTTTAATAATTTTTTAACAATATTTCATATTATTTTGATTTCTTTTATGTAAATATTGCACTTCTGCCATTTTGTGACTGTGGCAGTCACTTTTGTACTGACAAAAGCTATCTTCATGACTTTTCGTGTAATGGTTCGAGTGATCAAACCCACTTTTTTTCAGAATTTAAAATTTTAAAATGAGTTTAATTAATCGAAAGGGTCATTAGAAGGTTTTGGAACCATTCTTTATGAAAAATTCAGAAAATTTGCTAAAAAATCTTTAGTTGCTATTTTGAATGAGATCTGATTAGTGAAAAATTATCGCGCCATTCTCGAGATATAAGCGATCATAAAAAATTACAAAAAACACATAACTTTATTTTCTCATAAAATAAATTATCGCATGAACTGAAAAAATATATAGGTGATGATATTGTAAAATTTGTAAAGTTTCAGATAATATACTGACGATTTGCATCAGTTATCGTCGGAGAAAGAATTGATATTTTTATAAAATTATTATTTTCTCGACAAAAGAAAAAGGTAAAGACTCAAAAATTGTACTGAACGTTCTTCGTCATATCTAATCATCTAAATTTTTTTCCGTCATATGTGTCCGAGATATAACTATTTAGACAAAAAATTACGTTTTCGTGTATACAAAACAAGGGAATTAATTACCTTATCCAAAGAAAAGAAAAAAATCGGAAAAGTTAGGTCATTTTATGCTGTTTCAAATGCCTTTTAGCTGCATCGATGATATTAGTTCTAAGGTATTAAAAAACCCGAAAAACTAAAACATTAATTTTTACCCTGCATTACTCGAGATATTGTGATATACATCCATACACGCACACACACAGACACACACATACACACACAGACACACACACACACACACTCACACACATGCACGCACACACGTATACACGCACATACACACACACAACCACACACAACCACACACACACACACACACACATACACACACACACACGCACGCACGCACATACGCACACACACACACACACACTCACAAATTAACTTTAAAGACTAAGTATCCCAAAATTTAAGAGATATACTTTACAGTTAATAAGTAATGAAAAAACAATAAATACAAATTTTAAGTATATAATCAAAGAATAGGTAAACAGAGAAACAGTAACGCTTATAGAAATTTAAATTTCTTTTTTACATATTATATTTTAGCAGCCATTATTATTTTTTATCCACCTTTTAAGTTTATTTTTTATAATATTTTTATTATTTTTTCTTCCTATTGGATTTAAACACTTTAACTCCGCTGGTAGTGAGTTATATGTTTTGATTGCCATTATATAGCTGTTTTTATCACTTATAGCTTTATTCGTTTTTGGTAGTATTATATTCTTATTCCTAGTTTTAGATTTACTATCTATATATTTCTGCTTAAGATTATTGTAGTGATAAACTATTGATTGTAACGTAAATATTTGTTTGATATTCAAAGGATTATTTTGTACTTCCATACAGACATTTTCTAAAAATAGTGTATTCTGATTCCAAATGGCCCAAAACCTATTTCTATCATTTTTTAAGAAAACTTTCTTTCTACTATTACAAATCTTCCTTTAGGAGGATATTTAAAACAATTAACTTGTCCCTGGTAGAAAATTATCTAGTTTTATCGAGGCCCTCGATTATTTCCAAGGCAAACTAGATAGATCTACATAGTTCTAGATTAATTTTCTACCAGGGGTGTTTAGACTTCTTACGACAAAATTAAAAAGAACGAATAATTTTATACTGCGACAATTAATAAGGTCTGAGGAAGCTAAGTGCTAATGAATTGGCACCCGTTTTATTTTTGTTTATAAAAAAATAAAATATTAAGAAGTTTAATTTTTCAACTTAAATAAAATTTTATCCGATTTTTTTTTACAAATATTGGCAAATAAGGTTGTTACAACATTTTATTTAGCACCTTAAATTTACGAGAAAATAGTTTCTAAAGTTGATAAATAATTGTAAAATTGATCGTTTTTTTTACTATAAATAACCTATATTTTCAGAGAAAAATACTTCCGGAGCAAAAGATAAATTTTTTTGTTTAAATAATTGTAAGGTTTTTTTAGCTTCTATTACTCGATGTTGTTATTTTGGATAATGATATGTGATCTTTTCGATTATATTCTTTAAAAAACTTTTATTCGCCAACGTTTCGGGAGTATATTTTTCATCCCCTTATCTTAAATAATTGTATATTAATTGGAACACTTTTTGCAAAAATAAACCTCTTGATTCGTGTTCTACAGGTCAAAATGCATAAGAAATTATACTTTTTACCAAGCGACACGCCGCTGCAAACGGGAAGATACCCGGTTTCTGGACTATTATAAACTCCCGTATGATATTTTTTGTATTATGTCCTATATATAGTGAAAGAATCATCTTTTGGCTAATGTATAAGCCAATTTTCACATTTTTTTCCAAATGGAATATTTAATAAGTACTCCTATATTTCTACATCATTTTAAGATTATAATGAATAAAAAATCGCTAATCAAAATATCTAAATATAATAATCGCTAATCTAAATGCAAAGTTCACTCTAGATCCATTTAGATATTGTAAATCAATCTGTAACTTCAAGAATATATTCTCCTTAATGATAACTATTAATTTAAGTAAAAAAATACTTGATTTTTAAGTAGTGTACCTCCCTCAAAATTTTTGCACTGTGCTCTACATACGCGTAGCTCTAAACTTGAGTCTTAGGTCCGTTCAGACAACGAATATTATTCGATAACTTCGGTAACATAATATTAACCACATAAATAGCTATTGATTTAAGGAATAAAAACAAATCTTTCTTTTAAAGTTAAAATTTTTCATTTTTATGCCAATAGAAAAATACGACCTAATTATTTTTCACTATTCTACCTATTTCATGTCAAAGATCAACTTTTTATTTTTATGCAACATCCTAATTCTCCAAGGAAATACATTTTTAAAAAGGACACAAACTTTTTAGAGCAAGAGTGTACGTGGGTCGACGCGTTTAGTAAGTGCATGGGTGAATTGGTATGTGGTTGGAAGAGTACGTGTGTGGATTGATTAGTATGAGAAGGTGTGGATTATTGTGCGTGTGGGAGGATCGATGAGTGTGTGAATGGATAGAATTTTTTAATTAGGCTCCTCATTTACAGCATCCTTACAATATACGCGTGAGACTCCATACACTGCAATCATATTTAATTTGATTCTTAAACAGAACAACTTTGCTTTTCAAAAATTAAAAGTTTTGGAGATACATCCATATAATATGTAGTAATCTATAATGTAGGATTAAGTTGAAAATGGATTCTAGTTTGAGAAATAGGCACGAATGAAGTTGGAAGTTAATTGAAGTTTAAAAAGCAGACAGTTTCAATTTTCGTTGGGACGACAGACAGCTCGAATTCAAAGTAAAAGAACCAAAACTTTGAAAGCAAAATAGTTTAATTAGAATTTCTGTTAGTAACTTTTACCAAGCTGTATAAAATGTAATAAGAAACTTTAAAATTATTTTCATTTTATGTAATTTTTATAAAATAAATTAATGTATAACTTTAATGTAGTTATATTGCCAGAAACTAGCATTACCGAAAAAATTTCTTGTATAGTATTCAAAACTCTATGAGTACCGGTGAAAATATATTAGGTAAAAATGTATGTTACGAACTATAAAAATGATACTTCATATTAATTTATGTTTGTTAGTCCTAGATATTGTTAAGTTAAAAAAGGTACTTACTTCGCTACTGTAAAAATCCATTTTAGATTTAATTTTAATTTTTCATGCCTTATATTTCTCTTTTAACATAGATCTTCACATCAACCATCGAAAAATCTGATTTTTTTGTACTATAACGTAGTTGAACCGGTTGTCGATCACGTACCAATTCTCGATCACTTTGAGAAATAATACGATTGTTTTGCAATCTTACTTAAAATATGTCGTACAAACTTAAATTGGTGTTAATAGCAGCCTTATATGTGAATAATTGTCAAAAGGTTTCAAATAATTTAATGATTTTATTTATGTGAAAAAAATTATTCAATACAGCTACTTCTCGTTCGTGCGTTCATAAGTGGCATTCTCAGCTGCCGAGCTAACGAACCTGTGTTTAGTAATATGACGTTTTAACAAATTTTGTTGCTTATTAAGTCATGTAAAAAGTTTAATAGTGACCTTAGAACGACAATAACTTAAAAATGAAGCGTAGACAATAATTAGTTTATTTTTACAATTTTAATTAAGGGGTCTACCTACTTTCTCAATTTGAAAAAATCTATTTTTTTCATTTTTCGAAAGTATATGTATCAATTTTGAAATTACAGAAGGGATATTGTATGGTGCAGGCATCGCTGATTAGACGTAACTAAGATTTGGTTACGAATTTTCATAAAAGAAGTTTCAAACGCGTTTTTTAGATTCTACGTTTTTACACCTGTTGTTGATAAAATGTCCGAAACTACTGAACTGATCCTTATGAAATATTAATGGTATATTCTGTGCACCTATACCTATATGGCAAACCTCAATTATACCCAGATTTCCAATTTTCACTTTTCTTTGTTGCAAAAAATAGTAAAAAAAGTCACTTCCTTTTTTTTAATAATATCCGCCATTTTGTCATTTTTTGCATACATACTAATGACCGCGGTTTGCCATGAAGGGAGAGTCAAACTGAATCTAAAACTTTTTGATTTTTTTGTTACAGATGGCCCATCTCAAAGATTTAATCAACAGAACACGCATACCTACTTTTAGAGAAGTTATGTTTATGTGATACTTAAAATGTTTTTGTATACATAAACTGTAAAAATAAAAAGAAATTTTTTTTATGTATTTTAAGAGAATATTTATTAAACCTAACAAGTTTTATGTCAATGACTTTATTCGCAACCTCAGAAAAAATTCGTAAAAATAGCCTTTTTTCGGCCAAGAAAGTAACTAGACCCCTTAAGGGGATGCTCAGACCTACTTTATCCGTCAATAAAGTACAATAAAAAATTTCGTTTTTCTAAAAAATATGTGTCAGAATAAAATGTCCTTCTCATGGTAGCTTTATTTACGTAAAATACATAGCGGAACACTCAAATTATTATCAGAATCGAAAATTGGCAATTATGTGATTATGCTATTTTCGATTCTGATATCAATTCGAGTGTTCCGCTATGTATTTTCCCTAGATAAAGCTATCCTGAAAAGGAAATTTTATTCTGATGCGTATTCTTGGTGTAAAACGAAAATTTTATTTTTGTTTGCCTCGGTCGGTAAAGTAGGTCTGACGCATCTCCTTAAGTGATCGAGGATAGGCTCATAGTTTGTGTATGCTGTACGATTTGTCGATCGATACACTCAGATACTTTTTAAGGCATAATAACGATATAACATTAATTATTTACTATTTTACAATAAAACTGCACTAATATTCGTCTATTATCATAGATAATAATACACTAAATATTGATTTCAGAAACATAACCTTAAACATAACCTCACTTTTCATGCATAATTGTGATCGAGAACTGGGCCAGGATCGAGTACTGATCGACAATTAGTCCCGACTGAAATTCACTGATCGACATTAGGTCCACTGGGACTTTTGTTTTTAAACATGATTTTTACGGTTCTATGTCAAATATAACTGTTTAAAACGTACTATTATTTAAATTAAGATATAAATTAACTAATTGGCAAATGGTTTTAGATTTTGCTCTTTTTATACATTTCTATTATCAGAATAACCTCATTTCCTTCTTGTGTGATCGAGAAATGGCTCAAACTACGTTACTCCTATAAAATAGGCTTGAACAAATAAATAAATGGTTTTCTAGGTGATTTTTTCATAATTTTTTATAAACATTTAAAAGTATTTTATCATTTTTCAACGGTTGATGTAACGATCAACAAACATAAATCAAAATAAAATATTCTTTTTGTAGTTCGTAACATACGTGTTTATCTCATATATTTTCACCAATACTCATAGACTTCAATACTATACAAGGCATTTTTTCGATAATCCCCGTTTCTGCCGATACAACTACCTTAAGTTGTACACATTACCAGATTTATAAAATATTTGAGTTAAATGATTATTTTCACTACCTAATATTTTAAAACTGTAAAAACTAACATAATATTTAATGAACCAAAAAAAATTATAAAAAATTGTAGTTTCCCGTAAAACAATCGGTACGAGGAATTCGTTTTGATCGAGATTGAAGACATTCTATTGGCATATATATGTCATACAAAACAAACGTTTTTACTGCAATTTAATCTCACATAATGATATGAAAGTCAATATATTATAAAATAAAGAGTTTTTGTAAAACTAAAAATTTTTTTTTATTTCAACATGAATTCCTTATTTTATAATATGTTGACTAAAATATCATTAGGAGTGATTAAATTATAGTTAAAAATGTTTTTATTTTGAGGTCAATATGACGATAGAACCTCCTTAAGTTGTACACAAATTAATCGTCAAAAGTTAGTGATTTTTTAACGGTTGGCATAAGATTTCCTACTCATTATGCAGCAGTATGAGAGTTTGTTTTATTGAAAACTGCACGATATATATAATCGTAGCAGTTTTGGTATTGCATGTTGCTGAATAACGATTCTGTAAGTAGTAAAATAAATATGTAAATGGAGAAGTTGTTATAGATAAAAGTGCAAATTTAACAAGATTATGATTAATTTTATAAAGCTTGTACACAGAATTGTCAACATAATTTTCGATAACAAAATTTTATTTTTAAGGTGTCCACTTTATATGTATAAATATATGTTACATAATAAATATTTATGAACAGTATTATACACTATATTGTGATGTAATGCACCACGCAGAGAATACTTAAACTAACTTCCTATGAGTACGTTCAAAGAAAAATACGGCGTATTATTATAAAATTTTAAGAATTCTACCTTACTAGGTATATTTTGTCCCTTACAGTAGCATAAATATATTTTCTATTTGATTAATAGATTCTTCCCTATGCAACTGTTTTATTCATTTATAAAATAACGTTAAAGACTGTAAATTAAAATTCCTTTATAATATAGAACTTAAACATATTGTCATATCATGGAAGAGTTAAAATGTATTGTTTCTCTTAAATACAT
Source organism: Gastracanthus pulcherrimus (assembly GCA_949152435.1). Taxonomy (NCBI): domain Eukaryota; kingdom Metazoa; phylum Arthropoda; class Insecta; order Hymenoptera; family Pteromalidae; genus Gastracanthus; species Gastracanthus pulcherrimus. Next base: position 183,245,073 of record OX424574.1, read on the forward strand.
AAGCACACAGTTCAAGGTCAAAAAATTATGTGTAAAATAAACAGTACAGAACCTTTGTAAAATTGTAATGTATGACTGTGCATAATAAGCCAGCGTATAAATATGATTTCTTACAAAAAGCATAAAATAATACGATAATAGTAAACTTGCCTGCAAAATTCAGACATCTATTTTCGACTTTCAATATGCAGATGACCAGTCGCCAGTAAACGATGATGTCCCAGGACTCCAAATGACCGAATTTGAGCTTTTCTGCCTTTCTCGTCGACTGCCGCCATCTTGCGTGGCCTTCAAACATCACGCAACTGACGCAACCCGTCAATAGTTCATGCAGTTTAATATATATCAGCAGGGTGATACCGGAAGTAAAATGTTTGTACCCGCGGTCGCGCAGTGATCATGCGTCGGTAAAGTAGAGAGCGCGCCGAGCCTCGGTCAAGAATGCAGACTTGCGTGCGAAATTCCGCCGGGCGCAGGCTGAGTCTCCGCTTACCAATCGGTAAACCCAAACAGCTGATTCGATAGTTCGCTCGATTCACCGCTCCGACGAGTCCGCGGATTCCGGCGCTCCGCAAAACAACACGCGAGCTCCTCCGCGGCGCGCGGTCAGCATCACCGGGACGACGGAGTACGCCGACGCAGCAGCGCGTGCTCGGGCCAGCCACCAGCACAAGTCTCTCTCGCGCGAACGAGCGGGAGTGCGAGAGAGAGAGGGAGCGGTCCTCGTGCATGTGCAGGCGCCGTCGCGCGGCGGCGGAGCGGAGGTGCGCGCGCCGCGCGGAGTAGAAACGCGAGGCGAGAGAGCGAGCGCGCCCGCGAACACAGAGAGCTCAGTCAGCTGCGAGTGCGAGGGAGACGGAGACCCGCGAGCGCGACAGCAGGAGCACGGACGGAGTACACGGACGGCGGGCCTGCGAAACCGCGAAAATTGGTCGCGCGAGCAGCGCCAGTGCAGTGCGAGTGCGCGCTCATCGTAGGCGGGCCGCACACGCGAGAGACACAGGACGACGAGCACGACTCCGCCAGAGAGCCGAGAGCCGCCAGGCAGTCGCGAGTTCGCGTTCGTTTCGGCGTTCGGTGGTCCGTCCCGCTCGCGCTCGATCGGTCCCACGAGCGGAGGCGCTCGCGCCGGTGCAACCGTGCGGGAACCTCGAGGACGATCGGTTCCCCGGCGGAAAGCTCGCCGAATGCGAGGCAGGAAGAGGAGAGACGCCAGCGGGGACAGCGGAGTCGAGGCCGCGGGCGCTCGGCCGGCCGAGCAACCGGTGGAACGGTGAAGCGGCCACGGGAGCTCTTGTCTTTTTTGTTGCACCTGCTGGTGCTGAGGTTCTTTTGGAGCGCGGGCGCCAGCTGCGGCTCGCTCTACTCGTGGCTGCTGCGGGGATTGGCGCGCCTCCTGCCCTTGCCGGCCAGCATCGGCAAGACGACGACGACGAGGCGCCAGCAGCAGCACGCCTCGGTCCCGGGGCCGAGCCGCGCTCCCTCCAGCGGCACCGGCTCCTGCGCCAGCAGCCTCCTCGTGGCCGTTCGCCGACAGCGCAATAAGCGCCAGGCCACCAGCCGCCGGGGCAAGCAGCGGGGCCAGCGACTCGCGGCTGCTGCAGCGGCGGCGGCCCTAGCCTCCTCCTCCTCCTCGGCCTCGTCCTCCTCGTCCTCCCAGTCCTCCCAGTCCTCGCCCTCCTCGCCCTCCTCGCCCTCCTCGCCAGCCTCCAGCTGCTACTCGTCCGAGGCCGGCTGCAGCCTCCTCAGCAGGGAGACGGGACACGGGCCTCGCAACTCGAAGCTGGACCGACGTTCAAGGTCAGTGCACTTTCTCTCTTGCGTAGTGCGCTTATGCGCGACCGCGTAATCGACCACGCACTCGCGCTGCTCTCGAGCGTTCGTTCGCGCTAACAAGTAGGTATGATTGAGTTTGTCGCGGGCCCGTGCACGGCTCGCCGCCGCGTTTAAAGAGCTGTCGCGCGACCCGTTATGTGGGCCGCGCATCCTACGATGAAATCGACGCTTAAACCCTCCTCCCCCCCGGGGCTCAAATTTACATAATCTCTTTATACAGCGCTTTACATAACCGTCATCCTCGCGATATAACGGGCCGAGCGAGCGGGAGAGATATCAATCGAGCATGACGCAAAAGAAAAGAAAAACGATTCGCCGGCTAGCACGCGTAGACTTTTATCGCGTGCAGCCACTTAACTCGCTTTTTCTTCGTCGCGGCTATATAGCGCATAGGCTGCTTGTAAATGCCGCGCGGAGTGTGCACATTTTTATATATATATATATATATATATATATATATATATATATATATATGCGCGGCGACCCCGAGATTTTTCTTATCGTCGCTGATTAAGCGAAAAACGAAGAATAAAGAGAGAAAGAGAGAAAGAGAGAGGGGAGGCGCACGCGACGCGAAAAAACAGCGTATCTATTGCGCGTCTCGATCGGTGGCTTGGCCTCCTGCAAGACGCATAAACCCAGGAGCCAGACAATGAAAGATAAAGCGCGCGCACAAATAAACAAACGGCGGTATCTCGAAAACACGCCGCGACTCGGCGTTTATTATGCTGTGTGCGCGGCGAGCGAGCCAGCCTACTTGCGCAATACGCAATACGTATAATAATAATAATAATATACGGGCGAGAGAGTCAGTCGCGGAAAATTTCCGCGAAAAAGTGACGGGGCGCGCGGCGCAAGAGACACGAGGCCGACGGTCCCCGCGCGCGCCTACGTTCTCCCGCAAAAATCTCGCGAAAGACGATTTGTCGTCGAAGTGGAGCACAAAGTATTGCCGCAGACACGCGCTATATATCTTGCAACGGGCGAGTGAGTATCTCTGGCCGCGCTGTAACACTTGCGTGCTACTCCGCTTTAAACTGTGCTCGTGTATCTGTATGCGTGTCGGCGGCTGCTGCCGCTCGGATCAGCTGACATTGTGCCCGATACCGCGTATAGCGCGCGCTCCCGTCACTATTATGTATATACGTACACTTTGGTAGCGGCAGTCTCTCGTATTTAAAATCAGACGAGGCGAGCGAGCTCGCTTGTTTTTTTTTGTTTCTCCCGCGCGTGTGTTTTGTCGTTATCGCGATTTATCGGTGCTCGTCGTCGTCGCAGGCGATGCGCAGTATCCCGATCGAGGCGCAAAAAAAAGAAACAAGAATGCAGCGCTGATAACCTTGATCCACGAAGTGTACGCGTGAAGACACGTTCTGCAGCTGCCGCACAGCTATACACGCTGTAACTCCTGCCGCGATTTAAAGGTGCATCCTAACAGCTTGCTCGCGCTCGTTCAGCCGCTCGGCTCTGTAGCACCGCTCTAAATATTTAACTACTCGCGTCCGCCTTTTGCGAGCTGTCGACGAACTGTGTGTATATATACAGTGATTCTGTCCGTGCCTCTCTCGCCTTGTATTTTGGAGTAATCTAGTCAGCAACTCTTCTACTTCTTCTACTTCTTGTTCTTGTTCTTGTTCTTGTTCTTGTTCTTGTTCTTCTACTTTTTCTTCTTCTTCTTCTTCTTCTTCTTCTTCTTCTTCTTTACTTCGCGAAATCGCAACTTTGAAATGTTTTCCTCGCGCTGTGTTTCTTTCTTTGTTTTTAACCTACATTTCTAATTGCGCGACGACGTATACATCGCTTTTATTTTTGCATGGCGAATTAAAACGGACTGCCGCATGTAGCAGACGACGCGATGCGAGCGTTAAATGAATGTTTCCAACGTTATTTCGGTCGACGTTACCGAATACGTGTATCCACAACGCATAAATTTACACTTTTAGTTGTCCAAGCGGTAGCGAGCACAGTTCGTTACGGGCTCGACCTTGGCAAAGGTTACGTGACCTAGAGCTACAACTTTCTCGGCGGCTCCTCGGCGCTCGCAAACGCGTTCTTCGACGACGACTGCAATGCCGTCATTTCTAGTAATATATATACGCATTTTTTGCCAGAGAGGAATTCTCCGTTGCCTAATCGCGTGCGTATGCACGAAAAGGATAAAAAAAAATTTATTATCCTCGCGTGCACAATAAAGAAAATTAAAATAAGCGGTATTGTTTAGTGGGAAAGTCGGCCGTTATGCGTCCGTGTTCGCGAATCATTACGTAAAAAAAGTTTCTTTTTGTTATTTATATAAGCCGGACAGTTTACAATTTCAAAATTCTCATCATCGCGCTGCAATTGCCACGCAGACGGTCGGTCGAACCGAGCGAACGGTCGGCCCGTCGGTGTGCGTGCGCTATAAATAAATTGCCGTATACACGCGCATTGGCGAAGTTCTTCGCAAAGATTCCAAAATCCACGGAATAATTCAAAACAAATAAAAATAACATTTTTTAATTAAAACTATTCCGGAATCCTTAACATTTCTGGAATACCTGCTTGTGACGTACAAATGAGAAAATTAATTGTGTGTATCGTGCGCGCGTGCGTGCGAGCGCAAATATTAAAATACCCATTTCATTTACGAAAAAAGATTTACACAAGAAAAAAGATAAATAAGATAAAGATTTATTTTGCAAAAATTTGAAAGTTATCACACCTGTTTAACAAAGATTGTTAAATTTACAAACTTATTGCACAATTTCCTTAATATATCACGTCAAGTTAAATATAAACTTTAATAATTCAATAATAACGCAGACAGAAATCACAGATTAACGCAAACTTATAATTAAACAGACTTATTGCTCGATGTTCATTAGCTGCAGGTGTCTGCGAATGGCCAATTTAAATTTGTTTAAAGATGGCAGGCACCTAATGCTAAACGGAATCGAGTTCCACACTGAGAGAAAAAATTAGTCACCATTACTAGACCCTCTAGTAAATCCAATATGATGTAGGAAAAATTGACTCATTACTATGAAATTTAGGACTGAATACTAGACGTCTTTTTTTGAGTGCCAATTGTATCTTATTTTGTTTGTACGAGACTCAGTACTAGACATTCGTGTAATATCTACTATCCTGCTAAGCAATAGATACTATATTATAACTTATATATAAAGGTACACTGACAAAAAGGATTGGGTATTACACCAATACTTTTATATTTATATGATAACTATACCAGTATTGATTGAGTAACCATACACATTGTATGGTTGTAACAGCAAAATAATATAGTTGTGAGAGCAATAACAAAGTATTATTGCAGCAGCAATACGCAATTTAGTTCGATCCTCCAGATTAATTTAATTAATTAAAATAATTGAACTCAGTCCTAGGTTGGCTGTGAATCATTACTAACCGTACCACATTATATTTTTTTCCTAGAGGATCTCGTAATCATTCTTACCCCCTGGTAGTAGCCGTTACTACTTTTCTTTCTCAGTGCATAGGCGGGATCCCTGAGCGGTAAATGATTTTAGGCCTACATCAGTACGGGCACCTGCAGGTTCTACTAATTCCCGCGAGACCCTGCCCGGTGTTCTGGCCTCATTTTTTTTTTAATAAGTCCGTAAGATACCTCGGTTGGCCCATGATATATGCCTTGTAGATAAGCACCAATCCAAAATATTACCTTCATTCGTTAACGCTCAACCAGTTCAATCGCTTTCTATAAGAAGTAATATGCCCATCCTTTCTGACCCCGAAAATGTGTACCCTATGCAGGAGTTTTGCAATCTCTGCAGCTTGGTTTGGAGTTCATTTGACGGATCTAGGTACACCAGAGAGCAATAATCTAGGTGAGAAACTGCGAGAGCACTTGCACGCTGTTTGCGCAATACCACGGTGGTGCAGGATCCAAAGGATCTTAGCCCATATAGGGCTAATTGCATCCACCTGCGGTTTCCACCTACGCTTTGATTCCATAACAACACCAAAGTTAGTCACGGTACCGACAAAGGGAATGTAAACATTATCCTGTACCTCAATGCCAAGCAATTGAACACACCTGTAATTTATTAATATTATAATCAGAACCGAATATTGAGGCGCAGGGCGCTCTCCGTTGCCCAAGCCGACACTGCGGTCTATGTCCTCGCGAAGATTGCTCGGGGTGACCTGAGTATACGTTTGCAGGTCATCAGCATGTAGTAAGTGTTCAATACCATTCTCTAATAAGCCCTCTGGATTTTTAGAAAAGAAGTAAAAGGCAGCAGCAGCAGCTTCCTCGGATGCTTTACTTTTCTATTTACAGTCTCTCGCTTACACTCACTTTTCCTTTTTGTTCAAACAGTAGCGGCGGCTAAAGCACCGGCAGCGTTATAAATGTAAGAGGGAACGGGGCACGAGTCAAAGCTATTCGCTTGCTTTACACGCAAATGTAAAATGACGAGCATTATACGCGAGCGAGAGCGCGAGAGTGCAGCGGCAGCAGAGGAGCAGAGCACAAGCAAGCGAGCGAGTGCGGAAGCGTTTTTCGATTAGCGGCGCATTGTTTCTCGCCGGGCCGTCGTGCAGTATAACGCGTTGGCTGCTGCTGCTGCTGCTTCTCTCTTCTGTCCGGTCTAGGTGCGGAGGAAAAGTGAGCTTGCTGCATGAGAGAAAGAGAGAGAGAGTAAACAATGGTGGCAGCGTGCCTCGTTGCAGTTTTTATTATCACGCGAGCGCTCGTTTTAGTCTCGACTGCTCGCACTCGTTTTCGCGCGCCCCAGCACCGGCGACGGTCACTTGGCTTTTTAGGATTTTTCGCGCCTTTTAGCATACGCGCTGCCACGGCCGGACCCGCCTACGCCCACCCCACGTACTCTTCGCTCTGTGCACCCTCTGGCTTGCCCGATTGCCAAGTGCCCCACGAAGTGAAACCCTGCAACCTTTTATTACTCCATCCAGCACGATAATCGGCTTTCAGACTCCATGAGACTTTATGCGAGACGCGGCACAGATTTCTATCGATTTTACCTTTTTCGCTTTACTTTCGCCTCTTTTTCTCCTATTCTCTCTCCTCCTCTCCTTCTCCTCTGCCTCCTCTTCTTCTTCCTCCTCCTTTTTCTACTCTTCCCTCTTTCTCTTTTTATCTCACTTCGCGCGCGCCCGCGCGCATTTCGCTTTTATTCTTCACCGGTTTCTCTAGCAAGCAATCCACATTGAATACGCTCGCTCGCTCTCATATTTTTTCTCCTCTTTCGACATTAACTCAATTAACGGTAAACTCTTAATTGAACGCTTTTTTCTCTACGATGGGCTAAACGGGTAATATAAAGTTTTTTCTTCTTCTCGTTTTAGTGTCGTCGCTAACTATGAGTATCTTTGTATCTTTAGGATCTTAATTTACGGTCTGCAGTAGAATAAATGATATTATATATGTAATTTCTTAATTCTTATTGTTGGGAAGATGAAAACTCATCTGACTCGAAATTATAGTATTTATCAAAATGTTGATTAAGTTTATTTCAATTTTTCGCGCAATTTATTACTCAAAAAGTACGTACTTCAAAAACTACTTTGAAAAAATGAAACCTTTGAAAACTGTTCAGTTTTATGGCCCTTTTTACTCTAGATAAACTTTTAAGAAATTTGTTTTTGGTTCAAAAGAGAATAGAGAAGTCTAGCACTCTCTTCTTCTCAAAGAAAAGTCATAAAATTCTTCATATTGAAAACGAAGTTCGTTGGAGGCATAAAAATATTTTTAAATTTCAACTCCTTCATAGATTTTTAAGGGCAAAAGTTTATTCCTTTTGAATGTCCAAGAAGAACCTACGAATTTTACGCACTTGAGTCGATAAAAGTTATTATATTGAAGACTTATCTTCATTAAGAAAAGATATCAAACTATAGATGACGGTTATACATCTTTGTTTTCTATTATTCGTCAAAATAAGGTCATTGGTAGAACACAAATAGTACAACAGCAGCATTCATATTTAAAGGCTTGGAGGTATTTAAATTTAGATGGTAAATGACATCGTAATAATAATATCGGCCAACACGAAATCGATGAAAACAACAGCAACAAATGATCAAGATAGCAGCTCCCATAGTCTCGACTGTACTTTCATAAAAGAGTAATACTATAATGGATTACGGTTTATATTGCATTTAACTATTAAACTGAATTTAATTAGTAAATTTTATCAACTATCAACAACTTGTTAATGTATACCTATTGAAAAAGTATACTATAAAGTATTAAATTATAAAGTATTTAATTTTTAATTGTCGATTTTATTTCATTATGGTAAAGATATATTGTAAATAAAGCTCCAGGTTTTCTAACACTATACTTATACTAATTTTAAAAAGTTTCTAATTTTTCATAAAATTTGATGTAATTTAATGTATAATTATTAATGAAAATAATAATTTCACCAAATAGCATTCATAAGGTCTCTGATTGAATTTTATCCAAAAGTTTGTTTCGCTATTTTCAAGACAAATAGAGTAAAAGTACGTTTTGGCTTTCTTAATTAAGAAAAAGCTTTGTAATGATAATTTTTTCCAAAATCCAATCCAATTATTTCTGCAGTAACCTAAATCTTTGTCTTTTTTTATAAATATTTAAATTTCGTACAAGATTGCAATATTTAAAAAAATGTTTCCACGGTTTAATCGAATACTATTATATTTGAAGGTTCTAGTCGATATTAACAATAAGTGTAGTGTCCTAATTACTTGAATGTAATAATAAGTTTTTGTGCCATAATTCAATAATAGTCTGGCATGTAGTATGGCTTATAGTTTGGGAGCATCTCCGTAGCCAAACTTTTGCAAGATTTTCTTAGCCAGACTTTTGCCGGACTTGTCCCAGACATAGTTTCTTACACAATGGTCAACACTAACTGTTCATTTTAAAGAATTTTGAAAAAGAAATTAAATACCAAAAAATATTGTTATCAATGTATACAGTAAATACCTGTCATCAAATATGCAATTAATCATAGACTAGATCTAACTAATTTCTAATATTATATTATACAATTGCTTTAAAATTATTTTGATAAATATAAACATGGTTTTAATTCGATTTATGCATCTAACTTTTACTTAAAGGAATTTTGGAAAATATAAGATAATTAAAACAAAAACAATAAATCATGGTTTTCAAATAACACATTTTTTAAATATCATTTTACTCGCATCAAAATGTTGAAAACATAATGCATATTCTTTATCAGAATAAGACACAAAAGATTAGTCTTTATCGCGTGCGATTTTTCGTACTAAAACATTCATTACAAGCGAGTGCAAGATCCCAAAAAAGACATTTAAAAAACGAAACAACGACCAATCTCGTCTTGGTGGCTAATTTTGATAGTTTATTGTGATTTTTAGTGGACTTTTTTTAAGTACAACAATAATTTTTGTCAAATCTAATGATTTAAATTAATTATTAATATAATTAGAAAAATCATAATTTTGAGATTGAAGCATATATTAAAAACAATAGAGACAATATTATTATATTCTTTGTGACAGTGCATTTACCAGTCGTCACTTCATGGCTTTTTACATTCTTCACAGTGTATTTTCCCTTGTTCTCAATTGTAGACGTTCTTCTGCTCAAAAATAATAAGAGAAACTAAATGAGTATCAAAATGCTCAAAATTTGTTGCGACCTTCTTTGATCGTTACTAAACAGGTTACCTACATTTTTGAAAAATCACTGGAATACCACGTTAACAAAATAAAATTAAGAAAATGTAGTATCAATCGAATTTTAGAAGATTCTTAAGCTTAAAATGTCCTTTACCTGCATATTTTTTTAAATATACTTAACCTGTATACTTCTGAAAACCCGATTGGTCCTATTTTCAACATCGTGGACATTTTTAAAGTGGTTATCATGGTTTAATCACAAAAATTCCAACACATAATTACTTAATATTTACTAATAAAATTTCATCCAGACGGGATTGATTTTAATAATAGGACTGGTAATATAACATTTATTTATCATTCTTGAAACTTATCACTTAGACAAGTATATAGTCAAAACAACTAAATTTTAACTAAGTTTAAAGTGGAAAGTTAATGCATCTAATCTTTCTGTTAGACTGACTATTTTATTTAGACTTACATTTAACCTTCTCATCTGATTGGACATAGTGCATTTCATGCACATAAGAATTATACACATTTTAATTGTGCACAATTTAGCATTGGTCAAATATGTCTATCTATAACTCAAGTTGACCAATGTTAAATTGTGTACAATTAAAATGTGCACGATTCTTATGTGCATGAAAAGCACTATGCCTCTGATTGTCTATCTTTATTGCACGTACTATGCTAGACAGATACTCAAGTTAGCGCTATACAATATTCACAATATTCAAGTATATTTATATACTTCAAGTTATCTGTCGAGATTTCAAAATACGTCGAAAGTGCATTTATTGATAATTGCGCTCTCAATTTGGTTTATGAAATCTAGAATTCTAACACCTCATTCGAAAGCCAGTGCCGTGTAAACAAAACGTGATCGATTATGCAAAATAGTCAAATAAACTAATTACTTACAAGGAGGGTGTCAAATCTTCGGGAAACGAATTTTGCTGAAACTTTAAAAATAGTTTTCTGGGTCCTCAAAATGATATCCAGCACCCGTAGATTAATCTAAAAGGTCCTAGAACCTGAGATGCAGCTACAAACGTTAGCAATATCTAAATGCCAATGTTAAAAATCTTATACATATATATATATATATATATATATATATATATATATATATATATATATATATATATATATATATATATATATATATATATATACATTTTTTAGTAATGATGACTAAAATTTAGTAAAAGTAATAATAATAGTTAGAATTACTAAAGTCTTGTGTACTACACAAGAATATGTGGTCATTTTTCCAACACTACTTATTTCAGTATAGTAAGTTTTTAGTAACTACAGAATATCAACTTAAGCGTTTGTAAGTTATTATTTGTTGTAACAATATTTATATTGGCGTCATAGTATATTGAACGTTCAATAAATTATTACATTATTAAAAACTAATAAATTGATGAAAATATAAATAGGTTAGATTTTCAGTCAAAATTCGTATTTGCTTAAAGCATACTCTTAACCAGATTCTAACCAGATATTAGCTATAAATTTCAGTCATCACAGGTCGTCCCCTATTCACCCTTCTTACCCTTTTTTTAATGTTGTCCCCTATGGTACTCTATTTTAGAGATTTGTCCTATTTTCACCCTTTTTTCACTCACGGACAAAGTAACTTTTAATTTACCAACCCTTTGAGTTATTTGGTATTTGCAGGGATGATACTCCTCCTATATTTTTACTATTCCTCTATAATTGGAAATTCTCCTCTATTTCCTCTATTTCCTCTATATTCGAATAAGCAATTAACTAACTACTGTAACTAAATACTAAATGGATTACTATTGGTCCAGCTGAAAAAAATTTATTTTAAATAAAGTTAATGGCGCAATAGAAAAAGTAAATCTATCTGGATTGACAAGATGAGTGTCATAACTTTGAGAAAACGGAATTTGACGAGACTTTCGGAGATGTTTTCTGGTACCTAGAAATGAAGCCTAAGATCTGTAATTGGTTTTAATAGGCCCTTGTATTTGAGATATGAGCTATTTTACATCAAGTATACGTTATTGTAAGGGAAGTAGGCACCTTTGCTTGTAATAATAACTATTGATATGTTAACACTAGAAGAAAAAACTCAAGTGATAATAAATGTAAGTAAAAAGAGCTTTAAGTTAAGCTTTGATTCGTAGAAACATTGTAATCTTGTCCAACGTTATTAATAATTTAAGAAATGAGGATACAGATATTTGGTCAAGAAACTGTTTTTTTCTATACTAATTCTTAACCATTTGTTTTCTCAAAGAAAAAGCTTTGTTTTCTTGATGAAAAATAATATTACACAAGACAATTTTACTTTTTTAAGCTATTATGAACTTTTTAAATATTTTCCATGTGTTAGTGGAGGACAAAAAATGTATCCCGTAATACAAAAAAGAACACATAAATAGTTAAAAATTAACTTTCATTTAATTATTGCTATTATTTAACTCTAAAGTCATTTTTCTCAGTTCTTTATTTTCATAACTTCCAGTGTTTTGCGCACAAGATTCACTTTTTTTGTTCTAAAATTATGATAATGGAGGAGCTAGTTTGAAGGTTTATGGCTTCTGATTTTTCTATTTTAAATAGCAGAAAATTGTCACAGAGTAATCGTTCAAGAATTCGGCCGTCGATACATTTAAAAATAGTCGTCACCAAAGTTAAGAATAGCTACACTAGGTCATAAATTAATAAAAATTAATACTATCAATTATAATAAAAATATTATTTTCTTAATTATTTTTAATCTGCTTAATTTGACATTTTTTTCACATTTCATTGTATGGTGATTATTTATACAAGTAGAACTTCTCTTTCACATAAAAAATCTCTTTCTTACGAAAGAATCCGCTCTATAATACGTAAAATACAATTTTATGATTAATATAATGTTTATTATTTATTTGTTTATTATCCTATTATATTGCCATTTTGTGTCCCCAATTAGTCCCCTATTTTCGAAAAAACGGTCCCCTTTTCGCCTTTTTCAGCGCCAATAAATACTGTGATGATTGAGATTTGCTTATTTATAGCTTATTAATCTGACTAATAGTTAATAAGCTAACCAGACATTCTGGCTAAATTTCTACCAGGGGTTATATGAGTCTAGTTTTATATTTTACAAAGTAAGAAACGTTTATTTTATATCCAAGCATCATATTTTACACATTGCTACACTTACAGTTACAGTTTGTGTGATTAAGTAATTCACAAGCAATATTTAAGAAATGTCCAATATATTGGACAAATGTAGTGAACGACACCTCAATGCAAAATGTCATTAATATTTATAAATGTGACGGACTGAGAATCTTTAAAAGCGAAAAAACATACTATTGATTTATTATTCTTCAAAGAACGCAGACTTTCCATATTTCATTTCTTTTTTAACAAAAGTTATTCTTGTCTAAGTGACACTTTATTAAGTTTCAAAAGTGGTTTAGTCCTTTAAATAAAACAGTTTACTGGATTAGAAAGTAAAAAGTGCTGGAAATATGTTATATTTGAAATGATAAAGTGGGAATATCCATTAATTATCCTGGTCCGTCGACCGCATGAAGTTGATCAAACGAAAAGGAGAGAATGTTGAATTGAGATTTAGATTGGAATTGGTATCTAATGTAAAATACACGCAGATAATCGAATCGATGATTCCGGGGGTAAATAGACGCATTTGCCTCGAGTAAATAACCATAATTACGTATCGAATCTCCACAAATACCGTCGTCATAATCGCCGTTCATCAATATCCCTCGTCGTATGCGCGACATGCGCGCATATAACAGAGGGAGAGAGAGAGAGAGAGAGAAGAGAGAAGAGAGAGACGGAGCTAGCGGAGAGTGGCGCTGTGCGCGGCATCGTATCGAGAAACGAGCGTGCCGTCATTAGGTATCTGGTTTTAGTCTGGGATTGAAATATGTGACTAACCCGCCCATTCAGCTCGCAAGGGAATGCATTGGCGCGCGCTTTGAAATTGATTGCGCCGCTCTCGCGGGGATTTCGATAATTATTAGAGACCGTTTCTCTAATCGTGAAAACGTGCATGGCGCCCACTCATTTCCATTTCCTCCTCCCCCAACCCTTCTCTCCGCTCCCTTTGCCCTTGTCCACTGCTAATAGACATTTACGCGTGTTCTCTCTTCCGATTTGTAGCGAGCCTCTGTGCAAAGGTTATGCTAAATATCGCCGCGATCCAACTTTGATTGAAGCGCGCTCCGATGAAAATGAATGATTCACCGAAAGTTATCAAAGGACTGCCAGTAACGCAGCTCTGGCATTCGAAATTTATCACCGGATTATGCTAGAAACTGATTAAACCCAAACCAAATGATCGCTGACACACGACTGCGGAGTAGCATAATTCTGCGACAAAGAATTCATAAGTATTGTAGGAAAAAAGTACGATGAATAACGCATTAACTCGTGTACCAGTGGGAATCCCGCGCGCGAATACAGTGTAAACTGCAAGATTCTCTACTCGAGATTTATTCCGCAAAAAAGTACACACGTATCCAAGAATTTGAGCAGCAGCAGCAGCCCCCCGGACTATATGCATCTCTATATTCCAGACTCTCCAAAACATGCAAAAGAAAGGAGGGAAAAAAAAGAGCGGAAAGGCGCGCAGTGAGAGAAAAGAGATCAGTGCAGCCAGTTGCAGTGGAAAACTCATGCATATACATATAGCAAGCGGCAGCAAGAACAGTCGTCGAATGATCCTTTGGTAAATCTACTCTTGACCTCGGCTCGCCAGGCTCAGCCGAGCCTCCGCTCGCTCGCTCTCGCGCTCAATTCACCAGCCGCTCGTCGAAGTACTTCTGTAGAAGAGTTTTTGTTGCCAAAAGGCGCGCTTCTTGCCAGTCTAAAGCCAATGTTAAGAGGCGAGTAGCTGCAGCGGAGCAGTAGTGGCTGTGCCCCTCTGCGGGGGAGAAGCAGGAGGAGGAGGAGGAGGAGGAGGAAGAGGCGAAAGCTCCGAATAAGTAAGGCCTACTGCTCTGCGCGAGTAAGTAGCAAACGAGACCAGTGCGCCTCTCGCTAGCTCGCTCGCTCCACGGAAAACGGAAGATTCCAATTCCGTCCCTCCTCGCGATCCGTTCGGAGACGCTCTCTTTCTCTCTCTCTCTCTTTCTCTCTCGCTCTCGCTCGCTTGCTCTTTGCCGGCGCGGCGCGCGGCGCTCCTCGGCCGAGCGCGCGCGGTTAATTTAAGTACCTCTCAATTAAACCGTAACCCAGAGCCACGCTGCGCGAGGTTATATGTCCTCCTCCTTCTCCTCCTCCACCTCCTCTTCTTGCTCCCACTCCGTCTCTCTTCACTACCTTAATCCAGGGCTGCACCGGCACCAGCAGCAGCAACGGCGCGGGAAAACGACACAGAGCGAGAGAGATGGCAAAAGCCTTCCCCCGCTGAATAGATTCTCGATGCTTTCTTCTCCCTCGTTTCCCCTGCTCTTTCTCTCTCTCTCTCTCTATCTCTCTCCCTTTCTCTCCCCAGACCACCGCCGCTCCTTATTCCGCCTCGTTATTTGTTGGTCTTCCTCCTCCATCATCATCATCGTCTTCGTCGTCGTCGTCGTCGTCGTCTCGTCGTATGGCTCGCTTATGTGCTAGTGTCTGTATGCAGTGCACAGAGGAGAAAGAGCGCGATGGTATATGAGACTACGACTATGGCGACGGCAACGTAGACGACGACGACGACGACGCCCGGACGGCTGGGAAGAATGAGTCTGAATAAAACGCGTCTCCGTCGTTAATCGTCGCGAATGCGTCTCGGTAGCTCGGGCCGCGCACCAATGGCGAAGCTTCCTGTCCATTGACTTGCCGCTTTACGAGATACCTTATACGACTTTTACGAGGCGCATTCTCGCGAGATACGAGTCGGCGTTTTCATCGTTTTCACTGGACCCCCCTTATTCCACCCAGCCACCCCCCTGCTTCTTCCACCTCGCCACGGCGACGCTGCTGATGGCCTCTACATGTACACAGCTGCGCTCGCTCTCGATGTTTTACTCGAGCTGCTTGTATTGGTGCAGCGCGAGGAAAACCACGCCAGAGCAAGCGCGCGCGCTTTCTTCCCCTCTGGGGAAAACTGCCTGCTTCAGCGCAGTCGTATCCACCGTGTACGTATAATGCAGTCGCGGTGCAGCCACCTTCGCGGTCTGCGACGTACTTATAAACGAAGAGAGAAAAACGCAGACGGCGAGGGAGATTAAGGATGGGATGTAACTCAGCCGACCTTGACACAGCGGCAGCGGACTGTATTCCTATTCCATGCATAGAGGCAAGGAGAGTGAATGCCGCCGGTCCATTGCTATGCATGCGCTCGTATAATTTCTTTCTTGCGCTGGCTCGGCCGCCGTCGCGGGTCCTCTTCCTTTCGGCTCGGCGAGATCTCTTTGCCCGTCGCTATTTCGTTTGCGAAGAGACTGCCGCTCCGTTTCTTGGTCATTTTAAGCAGATATCGATTCCACCTTTTCTTCCTCTTCTGTGCAGCGGCAGTAGCATCAGCGGCAGGAGGTCCGCCCTGCGGATTGCGGAGCGTACGCGGGCCGCTTCAATCATTTCAAGTCTAATAGTTTCCTTCAATACTCTTTGAAATAGGGTATAAGGGGACTTTTTCTAAAAAGCGTAATGGGAATACTTCTTTCTGTTCTGCGTCGCGGCGCGCTGCGCTGCACTGCACAGCACTGCAGTCGCCGGCATGATCCCTCTGCCCCTTTTTGTCATGTAAGCTCGCGAGCGCGCGCACCGTATAATTTATTGTCTGGACTTTTCCACTGGAAAAATCGTTATTCGATTTTATTCTCATTTATTTCCCCGCTGCAGTTCAACTTTTTATCTCTTCTCTCTCACTTTCTCTTCCTCTCTCTCTCTCTCTCTCTCTCTTTATGTTCATTTTCCGAGACAGAGCAAGACAATGCAAATAAATTAATTGCTCTGCGGGCACACAACGATATAGCGAAATGGTTACATTTTATTTCTGCTCCCCGAACAAGTGTCTTACTTTCCTTCAGTGCCGCCCATAAAAAACTTATTGCGCACTGTCGGTAGTCAGCATGGTGTGCGTAAAAGTGGCTCGTAAAGGAGGATGGCGGAGGTAGAGGGCGAGAGAGAGAGAGAGAGAGAGAGAGAGAGAGAAGAGAAAAAAGTTCGCCGAGTCAAGTAACATTATAATGAGTCAATTGCATCTTTGCCTGAAACAAAGTTTCTTCCCGCCTGCGCTGCGCGGTATTACATCGCGGACAAAGCACAGACAGCTTGAATTATAAAAAGAACGCGCCACCGCACCGCTCAGCCGTTCACTCGAAAACAAGTTGGAATGAATGGAACCGCGAGTACTTACGAACTCGAACGTAGATTTCGATCGGCCTCGCGCGCGTGTATACGTACACGGCACACGTACACGCGAAGCATCAGCTCTCCGAATAAGCTATAAATAAAAGACGCGCTCTCTCGTGCGCGCCCGTCGAGCGAATTTATCATCTCTCTGGCTCTCTGCGGGCATTGCAGTGCGGGCCAAGTCGCGTCCTCGATACGCATCTCGCTGCCGAACTGGCGTGCGCGGTAATAAAGCCTCCTAATATTTAGCAATAAACCGGCAGTTTATCGCGCGCTCAATCTCGTGTCGGCTCGAAAGCACGAAAAAAAAAACACACACAAGCGAAAGCTCACGCGACAGCGGCAGCGCCTCCCCAGAGCCAAGGGGGGGGGGGGGGGGGGGGATGCCCGCCGGTTCTGCCCTGCCTGTCGCGCTCCCGGTATGTGGGGCAGCGGAGAGGCGGCGCGCGTGAAAAAGTGGCGCAGAAATAAAAAATCGTCGCAGAGACGGACGAAGCAACGAAAAAAAAACGCGGCGAGCGAGATCGAGGGGAGAGGGTGGCGGAGGAAAAATGAAGCGTAAAAAAGTGGACGGTATATCAAGCTCGGGCTGCAGAGACATGTTTATCGGCGCTAGGATCGACCGCCGGCGGCGGCGGCGCCCTGTCCGTTGCCCGCTCTCCGTCGAGGATTGTCAGCCTACGGTGGCGCTTCGAGGACTGCCCCTGCTACGTGTCGGCCTGTATTTACTGGGTGGCGTGCCGCCACCGCTGCGGCTCGCACGTGCGAAAGTAATGTATCGCGCGAGCCGAGCGCCGATGTCTAATGGCCCTCATTAGTAGCCCAAGTATATTAACTCCCCCGATGACCCATTCAGTCCGATCGTGCATGCTCGAGTTGCAGAACCCGGCCGCCGCACTCGGTGTGTATCGAGGGTTCTCTTGTGCCTCTGCGCGAGAGAGCTTTCTTTTTTCTCCTGCAGCTCTCTTTCGCTTTTGTAGCTGCTGCTGCTGCTGCTGCTGCAGTTGCTCTTTCGGACGGGCCGAGCGCGGTTAAAATAAATTTACCAACTGACGAATCGCGAAAAAGGGCGAGCGCCGACGCTCGGGCTAGCTCCAATACCGCGATTTCACTCTAGCGGGCCGCTCTTCCAGAGCTTGCGCGCCTCTGTTTCATTCCGGCTTGCTGAACTTACTCACCCGCTCTCCGACTCTCTCCGCTCTTTTCCTCTGCTGCTATCGTGCTCTCTTTGCCTTTCTAGCGGCAAAAAGAGAGAGCTTCGATACTTTTTTGTGGCGGGCCTGCATCAGACACTATAAGAGAGCGAGAGTTCTCGGTGCTTATACGCGCAGGCCTTGCTATTGATGGACGCGCTTACATTGTCGGATAATGCACACTGCATGAGAAGCATTGGAAAGAGTGCAAAGAGCAAATCACTGAGATAAATTTATTTTACGTAGTTGAATTTGAAAATTTTTATCTCAAACCTCATGACAGCATTGTGAATATCATTTTGACAGGGTCACAGTTTGCGGGAGATTTTCATGTAATAATAAGATTTTAAAATGGAAAAGACAATTCCTTGAATTTTTCAATTAATTACGATGCGAGAGACAGGAGAAAGAATGATCAAATTGGCGTTATTAATATTCAATACACTTTGTGTATAACGAATTTCCACTTTCTAAGCATATTTAAAATATAGTCATTATTTTCAAGTATGACTTGAGTAAATTTAATCTTTTTTTGCAAATTTATTTTTTATGTGGCGTCTCATAACAGCGTATGATTGTAAAAAAGCAGATATTATCCCGAAACTTCATTTAATAAAACCTTCTGCAATATAACATTTTTAAAAATATTAAGTGAACCACATTTATTCTAAAATAATCAGCAAAAGTAATCTCAGACCCACGGGAAAACGAAAACTAGATTAAATTTTTTTTAATTCTGTACTAGAGGAAAATTTAGCATTTGAGAGACTATGGATAGCACGTGAGTTGGCGCTCTTGTCACGTATTCCAAAATGAAATAACTGGTTACAGCATCTAAAATCGGTGCAAATGGTCGAATCACGAACGCAAAAATTTTTATTCCATATTAAGGACATTCATAAAGAAATTTTTTCTCGAATATATATATATATATATATATATATATATATATATATATATATATATATATATATCGTAATATATTGCGATATCGAAATCGTACAAAATCGATAACAAATTTATTTTTTTAACTTGCGTAAAATTTTCCACAAGTTTAATGTTTTTTTACAATTATTATTTTACAATTATGAAATATGAATTTATTGGAAGACATATCGCGCATCTTCCAAAATAATACCTTATTAACTTATATCCGTTAATTTTTAAAATATTGGATTAGAGATTTTGATATATGTCGATGTTTTTGATGTTCCTCAGTCAGAAAAAAAATACGTTTAAGCTTAGAATTGATCAGATTTTGGAGCTAAATGGATAATATTCGGGATGATTTTTAATAAAATAATCAATTTTGAAAAAATACTGAAAAAGATTTTTTTCAGTAGTTTGTATCGAAAATATATAAAATATAGATATAAATTCTTAAAGTGCACGTGATTTCCTATCGATTTATGTCTTTTAAAACTATTCTTAAACGATTTTTAAGAAAAATGAACCGTGAATTTAACGAATTTTCAAAAAGTAGCTATTTTATCATATTAAAAATAATTTTGTTCGGCAGTTTGTATTGAGGATATATAAAAGATAGACACACATTTTTTAAAAAAGCGCATGATTTTTTTCAATTTATTCCTTTTAAAACTATTCTCAAGCTTTTTCTTTTAAAGCAAACCGCGATTTTAAAGAATGTATCCTTTTTTCTTTAAAATAGCTAATTTAGAAAATAAAATTCTATTTGTTCAACACTGCTTACTAAAACATAAAATATACGTAAATATTCACAAATTACGAGTCAGATTAATTCGAACCACGTCTTTCAAGGCTTTTCTGAAGCCCGAAATCATAAATTAATTTTAGCATTAAATTATTTATTGCGAATTTCCATTATAAGATTCTATAAACTGATTAATCAGGACCTCTTTTAGAGAAAGAATTCTGCTAAGGTAGTTAGAAGCGGCTTTTTAATTTATATACGTTAAATGTATAAAAGAAATTGGAAATTTTCATCTTCGCCATTCACTATTTAAAGTACGAGAAATAAAATTATTTTTTACCAAAATTAATTTGTAACTGCATACGTAAGAATTTGGTTATGTATTATTAGTGGATGGTTTCAGCAAAAACAGTTTGTTAAGTTATTTATATCTTGACTGATCTTTCTTATTTCTAGAAGTAAATTTTATAATAACATTAATACACCGGCACCATTGGTGGGGTCAGTGGTGGGGTCAGTGGTTGCGTAGCGGATCGCTCACGAAAGTTAAGCAGCGTTGGGCGCTGTCGTACTTGGATGGGTGACTGCTCGCAAAACCAAGGACATCAACAATGGTGTATTTTTCCGGTAGGTAAGGAATGATACTTGACTAGCAAGTTGACTTTCTTACCGCACCGCGTCCTGGTGGAGGTTTTTCACATGACATACGTAGAGATCTGTCATTGTCGGTAACTTGGGCGAATGCGGGAACGGTGCGGGGAATTGGGATGGGCTTGTTAGGATCAAATACCTCCACACAGAGGTGGTGAGGCTGTAAAAACCCGATGAAGGGGATACAGGTAGGAAAGATAATATATAAAAAAAATAAGATTTCATAGAATACTGCTCACGAATTCAATAAGAAAAATAGAAGAAATCAAATTTTTCTATAGTTTCGATTTTTATGAATTGATACTTAAAAATCATATTTGTACTGATATTATGAAGTTATATAAAATTTTTCAGCCATTTACATCTCTTAGATTTAGAGTTATCCTAGGAAGTGTGTTAAATTTGAATAAAAATAGGGTTACGATAAAAGTTATCCTAGCGCACACGTAATTTTTGAACCCGGATGAAATTTTTAGAATATGTTCTTTCAAGTATATACAGTAAAAGTGTGTATTTTGTTTTTCTCTAAAATGCATTATTAATTTTTTAAAAATACAATATTCTTGATTTATGATTTTGCTTAAAAAACACTAGTTTTACAATAATTTTACGTGTAATGACTTTTAATAATAAAGTTGTTTCAGAATATTTAAAAAATAGAATAAAATAAAATATCAGAAGTAGTTTTTTCTGATTGTGCTATCAGGGTTATCTCTATGTGCATCACCCTTATGCAAAATAATATTGAGATTCATCTTGTTTATATTGCGCATTTTGTATTTATATGACAGGGTTGAAAATTATTAATGTAATAACTGCAATAGAGTTACAAATTATTTAATATAATTTAAAACTTGTTGCCGAAACATTGCATAATAAATTATTTTAACTTTATTGCACTCATAGTATCTATAATGTTCACCCTAGTCTCATAATAATTTTATAATTAATGATTATTTTTGGAAAACAATAGAAACAAAATAATGCAAGGAAAATCATTTCAGGGAAGAATAATAAGTAAATATTTATTTGTGCTTAAAAAAAACCGCTACCAATTAATTGGCACTTCGCTTCCTCAAACTAAATTAATTGTTTCAATAAGAAATTCTTTGTTCCTATAAATTAATTTTAAATTGATATATCTTTCCGAAATATAATCGTTTAAAATAAAAATTACGTTTCCGTGTATAACAAAAGAAGGGAAAGAACATATCCAAAATTCTAACATGCCAAAAAAAACGAAAATCTAAAACTCAAAAATCGAAAAATCGAACAATCACCGCGCCGTTCTCAAGATATAGGTGATAAAAAACAAGTTTTTAAAATACATAACCTCAAATATCTTGAAATATAAAGGTCGTTGTGATCTGGGTAAAGAACTCGTTCAAGAGATAGTAGAAAGCTACCGCTTTGGAAAGTTTCAGATTAATTGGTGCCGATATACTCCAGTTATCGAGGTTGACTAAAAATCGATTTTTTCTACAAAAAGATTTATTTCCTTCAAAAGAAAAACATGAAGCTTAAAAAATTTTACAGAATATTTTTCTCCATATACCTAATCATCTCAATTTCTTTAAAAAATTTTCCTTCTTATATATCACAGATATAACCGTTTGAAAAAATGACGATTTTGTGTATAACTAAACAAGGGAAATAGCTTATTCAAAATTTCGGGTTGGAAAATATAGGTAATTTTATGCTCTTTCAAATGCATTATAACTCAATCGATGATATTATTTTTGAGGTATCTGAAATCCCGAAAAACTACAACTCAAAAATCGAAAAAACGTTAAAAACAAAAACGAATCGAAAAAAAATATATTTTTGAGCCGCCTTCCTTAAAAGAAAAAATTAGCTTCGAAACATTAATTTTCACAGCGTATGTTCAGAGTAATGTTGATCCACATCCATACATACATGCACACACACAGACACACACACGCACGCATGCACGCACGCACGCACGCACGCACGCACGCACGCACGCACGCACGCACGCACGCACGCACGCACGCACGCACGCACGCACGCACGCACGCACGCACGCACACACACACACACACACACACACACACACACACACACACAGACACACGCATCCATACCGATGGATCCTAATAACAAAAACGTATTTCGTGAGTTCCGATTAGAAAAGACGTTTCTTTCGAGTTCTATTATATTATATGTTAGTATCTTCAAGGTAATTTGTTACAACAACTTTAAGGTCATAATTACAAGATAAGACACTATTACAAGATAATTTAGAATATAGCTTTAATTTATTTATTAATACTATTTGATTTACGATTATTATTTTTATGATATTAAACGTAAGATTTTAATTAATGTTGAAACAATTTTCATTATTAAAAAGTGACAAAAGATAAAATGAAAAAAAGAAACGTCTTTTCTAATAAGAGCTTGCCAGATACATATGTTTTATTAGGACTCATCGTACAAACATTTTCTAGAAATAGTGTATTTTGATTTCTTAAGTCTTAAAATATATTTGTAACATATTTTTAGCAAAACATTTTCTTCTATCACAAAGCTTCCTCTTTGAGGAAGCAAACGTTGTGCGATTTTTGGGAATGAACTATTATTCGCGTGTTAGCTAGCCAAAAAGTAAAATCTAAAAATGAGAGCTTTATATTAATAATACGTAATTTGGCGCGGTTATAACGGTTAGTGAAAGTGCAGCAAAACACTTTAAAGATAACCTGGAGCACATGTAGTGGAGGAATGAACGCGGAGTGTTATTTTATTAATATTTAATAAAAGGAGCTTTCATTTTCTCTGGCTATATATAAGTTTGTGTGTAATTTAAAGTGTAAAAATTGTAGAAAAAGAGAACTTCACGTGCGGTTGTGAAATCAGGCGCTGCAATGAACATGAAAGCTCCATGGTAACCATAGTCGCGGTCAAGCCGGAAGAGAGCGAGAGCCACCAGAACAATTAGTTTTGTTCCTCGCGAGACGCAGAAAATTAGAGAGAAAGGCAGAAAGTGTGCACATGTTTCTTCTCTCGTGAGGTATTTTGCCAACAAGCGCATTGAATCACGCGGGTGGGAAACAAGCTTGCTATTTCGTCTGCTTTGTTGAATTAGCTAAATTGCTTTTTAAAATTCCGATTTCAAATTCGTATTCAGCAATTGCAAGAATATCAAAATATCTATTGAAAATTTAATTGCTGCGCCGATTGGGTGTTTTATTGAAGTTAATTCATTATACAGTATTCAAATTTTCCGTTATAAAGTCTATTCACTTTTTGCGAATTTTTCCATAAAAAACATGTTTACGAACGGATACATTTTCTTTTTATTCTAGTATTTAAAAGTGGCATGCCCCCAATGAGAATTGAAGATATGTGTTGTCGTTCATTCGTTATATTGCGTGATAAAGAATTTTATTTAAACTTCTATTACTCGAAAACTATAAGATATAATTCAATGACATTTTGTAATATTCCAATTCCATATTTCCTGATCATTAGACAAACATGCAGGTGTTAGTTTCGTATACAAGGCTATTTCTGTAGAAGTCGAGATTTATTGCATTCTGAGAGGAAAATGTAAAAATCTGCATTTTTATGACAACTTTAATTCGAGTAATATTTGATATGCTTTGAAAAATTCAGTAAATGTCAGCTGTTCAGTAAGTTAGGTATTAGATTATTGACTGAATATTTTTTAATCGATTTGGTTCATGATCTTCTGAAATATTGAAGATTGTAAAAAATATTTCTTACTCTGTATATCAGGAGAACAATATGATTTTTAAATATTTCTTTCAGAGAGTATAGTGCCAAAACAATTGACAGCGTATTTTGTTTATAAAATGGCGGTACTGAATCAGCCAGATCCCATCTATCTTTCAACTGATCTTCATGGCAAACATAAGAAGTGGTAAATATTTTTTAGCATAGGACTATATACAAATAATATTTACTAAATAAGAGGACAGGCGTGTGTTTCAAAACATTGATTTTCGTGAAACTAGTGAGCATAAGAAAAAAAAGTTATCTTTAGATCAAAATATTTGTTATAAAATTACTTTTTTAATCCATTTAGTTTAAAATATGCTATGTGTAATATCAATAATTATTTGAGATTTGCTGCTTGGTGACGTAAAAGGTGTATTATGTACAACACGCATTTAAAGTTTTGCGTACGTATATAATACAACAACAAAGAAATAGAAATTTAGATCACTGAGCTCAGTTGCATGTTGTTTTCAGGACTATGAAGGGTATTTTAAGAAATTAAATAGCATTTTTATAAGTGTCAAGGTGGCCCAACGCCTGAATAATATATATTATTTTGTTAATTATTCATTCATAAATTAAATATTTAATACTTTCTTTGTCGCATAGTTGACCTATATTTAAGTAAAAAGATGTACGATTATTCTGTTTTAATGTACAGACGTTTATTTATTCATAAAAGTTATGTTCTCAAAACACACTTACGGTATTTTATGCTGTGGACGGCAGAGTTATACTGAGAAACATTTGTATATAACTAATCAAAATCATATTTTTAAACTTTTTATTGTTAGTTAACATTTGTGTTGAAGATCATTGTATTTAATCAATAATAAATGTTATTTTTGTACTTACACATTGTAAAAAAACCGCTGCCAATTCATTGGAACTTAGCTTCCTTATTTATTCTATTCAATACTGGGGTGAAAAATAAAAATGACAAATCTATTATTTTTTA
This sequence comes from Gastracanthus pulcherrimus, assembly GCA_949152435.1. Taxonomy (NCBI): domain Eukaryota; kingdom Metazoa; phylum Arthropoda; class Insecta; order Hymenoptera; family Pteromalidae; genus Gastracanthus; species Gastracanthus pulcherrimus. The sequence goes on from OX424574.1 coordinate 183,270,133, forward strand.
ATATGACGACATATATACATATACATGTCGACATATATATATATATATATATATATATATATATATATATATATATATATATATATATTAGAAATTTAGTCATTTAAACATATGCAAAAATATTGCATAAATTATGAAAGAGTATTGTTGTTTAAAATATTTCTTAATATATATAATACATACCATTTTCGAAAATAAATTTGCAATAAGATAATAATATGTAACTAAGAAAATCTTAAAAATGTTCTTTAAGTGTAATTATTCAAGTTAATTATCAAAATAGTTTATTCAAACTCATTTTAACTGTGAACCTAAATTTTAAATCTATTAAATTTTATTCCTAACAAATTGTATTGGAACATCAAAAATACGAGTATATTGATTAACTAAAAAATGCTTTACAGTCTTCTTTTATTTAGAAACTATTCAATACAAAAATTTGTTTACAACTTATTGGAGTAAAAACATATTTTTGTGATAAAAACAAAAGTATTAAAAAAAATGTTTTCAACTATAAATAATCCTATGCCAAAGTATAGCATTTAAAAAGCAACTTAAAAAGTTTTGCATATCAAGTTACATTTTTTTCCAATTGACAATAATAAATTTTGCAACACTGAATCGTTGATTAAATTTTATTTATAAACATAGTAAATGCATTCTACTTTTAGAAATAAATTTTTTTTCTTAATTTTGTTCCAGTTAATAATATATCTTAAAAATGTCAACGTTTAAATGTTTTAGGTACAAAAATATTACTTCCTTTGTGTTTATGCCTTTATTATGGAAAATGGAATAAATGTGCTCTAGTGTGGATGTCTAAACTTTAACAGTGCGCAAAGCGTCCTTATGGTCTAGCACGTTCGTGGCATCTTAGAGATACTAAACTTTTTTCAAACGGTTTTTCCTCGGCTGAAATTTTGATTTCATATTGGAACTTTTATGTATTTTTCCAAAATGTTATTTAGCTTCAAAGAATCAAAAAAATTATAGAGAAATTTGTTTTATTAACATAATAAAAACTAATAATGAAGTTGAAAAAACGTGTAACAAATATTTGTTATTGATAAACAGATTACCCCCAATGGTTTTCAGATTTATAGTTCTGTTAATACTTCTGCTTGGGTTCCAACTTATCCGGCCATCCAGACCTCTAATATTAGCCACTGCACTTGGATAGAATAGTGGTGACGGCATGTATCTGCATTAGTATCACCGTTGATTTTTCATCTGTAAGATCGCTACAACGCCGAAGTTATTGTGGTTTCACATGTACCTAAATAGAAATTGATCATAGAATTAAAATGAGTTTGATACAATGTCGGTTTAAGAACGGATCAATTAGGATTTTGCAAGATTCTATTTTATATCATACATTGGTAGCTTATGTACATAAAATTTGTAAATATCACGAGTTAAAATTCGCACGTCGTCACGATGGTACATTTTTTATATATCCATACGCATATTGACGTTACATTTTCAAACATTTTCGAAATTATTATTTTTACTGTAAAACAATTGGGATCTAGTTATAATTTGTTACTATACCAAATACAATTAAAAATTAATATTTTTATGCAAAATCGTAATCGAGTAAAAGAATACATCAGATTCTGAAATTATACATAAAATATCTAGATAAATATTACAACTGACAATGATTTAGAAAATAATTAAGTATATATTAATAAACGTATACGCATAATCTAAAAGAACTTTCACTATTTTTAACAAATCAGATTTAATAATAATAATAATGATAATTCGATTATTTTCAAAAGATAATTCAATAAAAATTCTCTATAATTTCAAAATATATTTTACCTGTAAAGATAAACGCGAACATCAAATCATTGCTTTCAAATCTTCTGTCAGTCATCAGCATTTGAAGAAATCCCATTGGTCGGCGTTTACTATCACGTCCAGGATACCGTGATTTTTATTGTCAAATATAGCGGCAGTGCAACTCGTTACTGTAAAGGAGTTTAATTTTTTCGAAAAGCTTTGTGCTCAAAGTTTAGAGATAAAAATTAATATTGCAGACAATTCAGGAATTTCTGTAAAATAGCAATAAGTTGTTTATTCAATATATATTTATAAATTCTTTATTCAATTGCAAAGGACAATTCGTGTAAAATGGAGATGTGAAGCAAAAATCGTTGCAGTATTAAGTTAAGGTTTAATACATGATATGTTTATAAATTTACTGATATCTAAAAGAAAATGTAAAACAAACATTTAAAAAGATGTTTATAAACTTATCTAACAATGATTCCGAATAATAATTTAAAGAGTAACCATCAGTAGAATTATTCTATTTATTGTCAGTAGAGTTTCTAATCTATTCATAAAATAACAGCTTTCACGTCGTTTGGAAATTTCGTACTAGCAGTCGTTTGTATGAATAGGCGACAGTTACAAATTTTGGTTAATCATAATATTTGCGAAAACAGCTGCTAATAATATAAGCTAATTTCACGTAGCAACTTTTGTTCAAAATACAAGAACACTGGAGAATTTTTATCAGCTATTATTTTGTAAATAATAAATATAATAAATAATAAATAATAAATATAACTATCCTTCCGATTAAGTGCAAAATAATTTAATATTTGTCACACAAGTTGTATATAATATCAGTAATTTGTAAGCATATTACTTCTACATCATTGTCAGATAAGTATATGAATATCTTTTAATATTTGTTACACATTTTGTACATAATATCAGTAATTCGTAAACATATTCTGTACTTAACCTTAACGTAATACGTATTTTATACGAATTGTCTATAATATGTAGGAATAAAATCTTTGTGATTTATTGTTACTTTTCAGAAATTAGTGAATTATCTGAATTATGAGTTTATATTTCCAAACTTTGAGCAAAAAGCTGTTCGAAAAAATCGACTCCTTTACAGCACTACTACTTTATTTGAAAATAAAAGTCACGGTATCCTGGTTGTGGTTTTAGACGGCGACCGATGGGATTTCTTTAAATGCTAATAACTGACGATTTTAAAGTAATGTTTCTATGTTCGCGCTTACTTTTAAAGGTAATACATTTTTGTAAATTATACAAAATTGTTATTAAATTATCCTTTAAAAATAATCAAATTATTGAATTATTGAATTATCTACTTATTTAATTATTTGTATTAAATCTAACCTGTTCAAAGTAGTGAAAGTTTATTCAGTATGAACAATAACCTACAGTTGAGCACTTTTATTGAATTTTTCATAAAAGAGAAGCATTAAAACAAAAGTAGTAAAGTTTTTGCACCTAAAAAATGTAAACCTTTCTATTTTTTAAGGAATATTCTTAAATGGTACAGTGTTTAAGCTGTATGAAAGTTTTAAAAAAACTTGTTTGAGCATTTTACCTCACGGTGGGATTATCATTTAAACGCAAAGACAAAGATAGAGTTTTGGAATTTTTCTTAGAAAGTCAGTCCGACGAATCTTTTTCAAACTTTTTTAAGAGTTATATATGTATGCATCATGAGAATTAAAACAAACATCTTTTATTACATAATGGCCGCTTATAATTGGAATTTCTACATTTTGTTGTGACCTTGGAGCCGGAGTTATATAATGGTGTCGGTTCTAGTATCCATTGTATTTAACAAACAGATTCGCATTCTGCATGATAATATGCTGTAAAAGAAGAGAAAAGCTAAAAAATAAAAAAAATGACGGACTTTTTAAGAAAAATGACGATTTAAAAAAACAATTTCTTTTAGCTATGCAAACAATAGTCGTTCAAAAATTACTTAGTTTTTATATGTTTTTTACTACTTCTATTACTTGTCATGGTATGCACAAATATATTCAGAAAGTTTCAAAAACATTAATTGAATTCGCTCTTTAAGAAAAATCCCCAAACCTACCCATTATTTTTTTGCAATTTACATATAAATCTCCCATTAAATATATTTTTTTAAATAATGTAAAATTATTGTAAACTGAAACTTATATGATTTAATAAGAACATTTTATTATTATTTAGTAGTTTAAAATTGCGTTGCGTATCGTAATAGAAAATTGTCGAATTTTATCTAGATTCTCTGCTTATAATCATTGTTTTTAGCTAAGCCGTGAACCTAAATAAAATGAGGACATTATTTACCAATGTATACAAAAATGTTCTGCACACAAATCGAATCTATATATAAATTTTACTGTATATTCAAATTATGTATAGTTTATATATAGTTTATATATGTTCATTCCTGTATATAGACTATACATAAACTATATATAAAGGGTTAGACAGAGTTTATGTATAGTCAATATATAATGTGTTTACATGGGAATTATTATTTTTATATTTAAACCTTTTAATTTAATCATTCAATTAGTTTCCAACACTTTAAGCAACTTTTAAAGATATTTATTTCTCAAAATTGGAAATGGTCTTAGAATATACGAAAGAAACATAAACAATGACAAAATAAACTTGAAGTAAAATAAGTTTGATTGAAAACTACTAGTAAGTTGATCAAAAACGTAGATCACAAATTGCTTCTAAACTCTAATAATTTTCAACGCACAGTGAAACTTCAATTCGTCAACTGAATTTCAATTAGGCCAGATAGGCAGAGTGGAAAGACGCACAATGCTTCACAACTGTCATTGCGACAGAATCCAGCCATAATTCACTATTAGTGCTACTATGCATGCGAGTAAGATAGACGCGCTTGCAGAGCAAATCCTGCGTAAATGCTGTGCGTCAGTTCTTCGGGACGGAAAATTGTTGTTTATTAAACTTTCTTTGACTAATTCGAATTTATGATTGCGAAATAAAACATTTTTTGAATTTTAAACTGCATGCAAAAATTAATAGAATTAAATGACAGAACAACTCTGTAAAAACAGCTAGAAGTTGAAAAAAAAGCAAAATTTAATAATTTTAAGTTGAGTCTTGAAAAAAAGCAGCGAAGCCCTTAATTTTTTACGCCCTATGTTTACTTTGGTGGCGAAAAGTTGGGTGGGGCAAGGACGACAAGTTGGCAAATAATTTTGGTACTTTTTCGCGCGATGCAACATCTCGCTAAGTTTTAACCATGAAAGACGTCTTTTCTTCTACGTCCTCTCAGCGGCTCCTCGCGCTTGCTCTTATCCATCCTCTTTGCAAAAGTTTACTACTCGAGTACGTTACTTCGCGAGCGCGCTCGCGCGAGTGAGAGCGATAGCGAGAAACAGCGAGCCGCTCCCGCGCACGAGTAAGACGGAGAGCAGCGAAATAGGACTGGGGGTGCGAAGAAGGGAGATCGAAATAATAGTCGTAGAGGCAGCGCCAGCAGCAGCAGCAGCACTATAGCGCAGTTGAGGGAAAAAGCAGAGCCCGGAGAGTTCGAAAGAGTGCGCGAGGTATATATAGTATGTACACAAGGTGTTATTCCGGACAGTTGATAAGTACTGCTCGGGCTAAGGGCCGATAACGCGATTCGCGCGCACTCCTGCGCCGCGCCTCTAATACGTATAACTCACGATTTAAACAAGGCGCACCGAGGCACGGGGCCCCCGCCTTTACGAGTCTCTTACGGCCGCGGCAAAGTGTCAGAACTTTCCTCGAAACTGTGGCTTAAGTATTCTCCGGGCAATATCGAGCGATAAACAAGCCTGCTTTACCTCCCACACCCTCCACCGGGCTCTTATCTATATCGCGCGCTCGTCTTTCCCTCCCGAGCGAGTGACGAGAGCATTGCTGGCTGCTGCCGCCGCTATAGTGGCACCGTAAGCTGCGGGAGGGCGACCAGCCCACGGGGCATAAAGCCTCATTACTTATATCTAGCGTCGCTCTTACCTGCGCGCGCGCGCCCCACCGACTTTATAATGGCCATGTGGTTTACCGCTCGAGCGCCGGTACCAGTAGCCCAGCCCGGCACAGCCCCGAATTTGCATTTAGCTCGAGCTCTAACGCGCGCGCGGTTCAGCCTCGACGTTTCTCTATATATGGCACTCACGGCCCCCGCCCCTTCGCCCCTCTCGCTCTCTCTGTCCGACTTGTGCTGTCTTCATATTCTACATGCTGTTGACCTCTCCCGCGCGCTCCTCTATCTCTCTTTACCTATCTATCCGACTCACACCCCTGCCCCCCCCCCCCCCCCCACTCTCCAGAGCTATCGCTATCGACATCCCTTTCGGTCTATCGCCCCCACTCTCTCCTGTTTTCTCGTTCGCTACATTTTCTTGTGATTAGCCTTGCAAATCGATAAGTAATTACCAATCGCATTTGGGATAGCGTGAGCGCGCGCTTCTTCGACCGAGCAATTGAAAGGGAGCGACGGCGGCCCAGCCCCGCCGGCTCTCTATCGCGCTCTATCTATATACACGTAGACCCCGAGCCGACAGCAGTAAAGAGATGAAGAGGAAGACAGAGACGGGGAGATAGAGAGAGAGAGGTAGTCGATAATTCGAATTTGCGCGAGCGGGTCAACTCTCGAAACAAAGCTGATTTAGTTATCGGAGGAACGAGATATTTGCGAAATATGACATGGCTGTGAAGCTTCTCTGACGCCGGTATTAAGAATTCAATGAAATGCGCGTGCCGGCGCGTAATTACTTTCAAACGCTCTGCATTGAGAATCCATTACGCTTGATTCGATTAGCCGGGATTGATTGGTACTTTCGGACTCGAGGCTTCCTTTTTTTTTACAATTCGCGCAATACCTGTCGCTTCCAATTTCTATAGTTATCCCGAAAGTCGCGTCCGGATATTAAACTGAACAACTAATTTCCAGCGCAGAATGGATGTCGATGGATTAATATAGAACGCGGAGGGCGCGCGGGATGATTCGGTTTCCAATGCATAGCTTGTACATGACAATTTCGAATTTTTTCCCCGATCCAATTACGGGCAAAAAAATAGGAAAATACCGGCAGCGAACCGATGAAAATCGGTTCACCTCTGATCGCAAAGTTAATTTAACTTTTAAATTACGTTCGCAGAGAGAGGTAAACTAGTGTTGTTTCGCTCCAGCCGCGCATCCACCGGTGCCACCCCTTCTTTTATTCTCTTTTCAGCGCGACTACGTGCGCCCGTTGTTTCGTCGTCCTCGAGCTCGTGCATAAACACGAATGCATAAAGCAGCAGCGAGAACAGTGTGTCGTGGTGATTAGCGACAGCAAGTTGCCGCTGGAAAGAGCGAAAAAACTACAGGCAGCCGTCAATGAGACAGCTAACGAAGTGTGTGGAATTGCTCCATTGCATTTTCCCTTCTTCAAAAGCGCTCCCACCCCCCACGAGCTGTACATAAACACTGCTGCTGCAGCAGCTGATGCGCTGGTGGTCGCGCGCTTCTGCATGCCAAACTACCGCGCTCCAAAAGAAATCATCCCTCTTTCTCTGTCCCTTTGAAAAAGAGAAGAAAAACAACGCGCGCGCGCTCTTTTCCACCTTGTCGACCTTTGTTTGCTCACAATCTCTCTTCCTCATTTGCGCCCACCTCTCTATCTCTCCATCTCTCTATCTGTCTATCCACCCCCCTCGGTCTTTCTCCGACTTGCTCGCAATTACCGGCCTGTGCTGCTCTTCTGAAAGTGGCGAGCCAGCGAGCTGCTCGTTCGTCTGTGAAAATCGCGGACGAACTTATGCCCGCGCGCCCGAGTGCCGACGGCCGGATCACTGACCATCGGGCACGCATGCAGGTATGCAAAGCTGCTGCTGCCGCCGGTGCTTTGGCGCTTATGTCAGTGGAGTAGCGCGATAAAAATCGCCGAGAGCACAAGCCGGCTCGCGCATGTGTGTGTGTGTGCAGTCCGCGCCGTCTATGCAGCGGCAAAGCGTTCGGAGTCGGACACGGTTCAGCAGCTACGGTATCCGCGCAAACAGGCCGCCGGCGGCTCCGCGCAAAAGGAAAACCTGATTCACCTGTGAAAAAAAAAGCCGCGCCGCCGCTGCACGCCCAGCCGAGCTGCGCGGCGGACTTACAAAGAGTGCGAGCTCTTTTTTACCCGCTACCCTCGCTCTGTCCTCCTCTCCGCGCTCGTACGTGCAGAACAAACAGGCGCGCGCGCATACGTATATGAAATTAAATCATTTGTTTGTATTTATTGCCTCCCGGAAAATCCTGATGAGAGTGCGCGTATGCGCTCTCGCGCTCTACCGCGAATCGAGCTGCGGGCTTTTTCCTTTTTGCGGATGAAAAAGCTTGCATTTTAATAGAGAGAAAGAGCGAAGTGAGTTTAGCCTTATACGTGCAGCTGCACGCTGCGAGCGTTATGAGCGATGAAGGCTCTCGGCGCGAGAAAGCCAATATTCCTGGAAGTGAGAGAAGAGGCAATTGAAACCTGCTTTTTCTATGGATTTTCGTCTCTAATTCCATTTTTAATTTAGCAAAGTGTTGTAACATGAGAAATCGAAGCTCGCACATACGCACACGGACGCACACATGACCCACTACTGCTCAAGTGCAGCGGCGGCAGCAGCACTGCCACGCGGAGAAGCGCAAAGCGAAATGTGTGTATGGCTTCGGGAAAAGCGATCAAAGCCTCTTGGTCTTTTTTCCATCTCTCTCTCTCTCTCTCTCTCTCTCGCCTCTCTTCATCTCGCTCTCTCTCTCTCTTTAGCGCTTGGCGCTGGCCCGTCGCTTCCGAGCCGTTCGTTCGATCGATGCCACTTCTATTCAGTATCCTACCTAGTACATAATCCAATTCCCACTTGATAAACGAGCTCTCGTAATTCCATTGCGCGCACGAGTGCGAGTATGTACAAGCGAGAGCGCGCGCCGCTCCACGAGTGCCCTCGCCGCGTAGTCCGCAGCTATACCGGGGCCAGGTAGTGCACTGGGCGCTGCTCGCTGCACCCCCGTGGAAATCAGCGATCGAGACCAAAAACGCCGGGCGCGCGCGCGCGCGCGCTCGATCGACATTCGACAGGCGGACAGATAGATGGAGGAAGAGTGGGATGAGCAGCCCGGTATACGATGCTCGACCGGCTCGTTACCTCGTTGAACTTGGAAAAAGCGCGCGCAGCTCGATCGGGTTTTCTAGTCCACGAAAATGCTTTCTTCTCTGAAATGTGCCTGAGCTGCTGCTGCTGCTGCTGCTGCTGCTGCTGCTGCTGCTGCTGCTGCCGCTGCTACTCGTTGCGAGCGAGAACAAAAATCGTTGTGGTAAACGACAAGCAGTTTGCAGAATAGGAAAACGACTTCTCCTTTCTCTTGTCGGGTTCTTTTCTTTTTACTCGATCTTCCGTTACCACTAGCGTTGTGTCTTTTACGCACCTTCGTTTGCTTTTACAGTTTTCCTAGGTTTTTTGCAAATATTTCAAGATAAAGCTGTTTGTATATTTTAGGTGAAATTTAATATCCCCTTTATAAACTTTTTGCTTTAAAAGAAGAGGTAGAAAATTTTAAATACCTCGGTCCGCGGTTTTGAAAATTCAACGAATTTTGAAAAACCAATATGGTCTTTATACCCGGCACTAACTTTTCCCAAAGTTTCATAAAAATCGAGGATATGAAGTGCAGTTCTAATATCGTTGATAAACCGTAACTTTTCCAGGTCCGTTTCGCGAATAAAAGCTTCATACTTTTAAGTGTAATGGAAATATATTCTTTGTTCTTTTAGAATTTACAAATGTGTAAAGTTAGAAAGAAAAAGTTCCGCGGGACTGAATAATTTCGTCAATTATATTAATAAATTATAATTATCTCTGTGTTCAAAAAAGTGCCGGGCTGAGCATGACTGTATCTACTTGTTTCATGACCGGGCACTTCCTAAATTATTCATTTAGCTTTAATAAAAGATAGTGCATTTCTATTTTTTAATTCCTACGTTTTTATGCTGCAGGTCAAGAGAATATATTACATTTTTTACACGATTGTAGGTATACGGTAACATTAACAAAAAGAATTCTTCGTTACTCCAATCTCTACCTCCCAGATATCTGGAGCAATTTATATGTTAAACTCTACAAACAGTTATTAAATTTTTTCCCCACTACTCGCGCATATCTTAGAATTAAAAAAAGCAAAAATGCTCGCTCGCGTGCTAAACAGCTTAACTCGACCTGCTGCAGTTCGCACGTTTATTCGAGCATGTTTATACACGGATTCGCAGAAGCGCGATATGCATTACAGACGGCAGTCGGCGTTCGCGCGCGCTCGCTCTGCGGAGCTCCATTCATCGAGTCTCGCGGCGGTATGTTTATATTTACACACATGTGTGTAGGGAAGTGCGTTCGCAACTGCATTCCCGCTCCTATCTCTCTCTCTCTCTCTCTCTCTCTCTCTCTCTCTCTCTCTCTCTCTTTTTCGACTCACGCTGAAAAGGGAATAAGCATTCCTGTGCAAACATAACGCGCTCCGCACTCGCCTATTCAGCGTCACCAACTCGATATATCGAACTCGCGCGCGCGCGCGAGCAACCGAGTTTCGCCGCATTTAATTCATTACCTTGACCGACATGCCGATTCCACTAAATATAGCTGCTGCGCCGCGGCTGCTGCTGCAGCAGCGACTATTTCAGTATCGTCGTCTTAAAACAAGAGGCAATTCACTTTGCCCACCTGTGCTTGCCTGTGTATATTTAAGTTATACGCGTTCTTATTGTGTTCGAAGGTTAAGCGCTCCAATTGCCGATGAATAATTATCGACTAGCTGTCCTTATGACGTATTCTTGGAAAGTGAAAGATCCAGTGTTCTTGATTATTAATAATAAACTGTTCATTGCAATCCACTTGTGTTCATTGTGAATGTATATCCAAAAGAATTTATTGTAACATGCGCTCGTTAATAGCGATTAACCTCTATAATTAATCGATACTATTTATATACAAAGATGTTAACAACTTATAAATGAACTGTTAGTTGCGATAAATTTAACTATTTTCTATTTTTTTTCGTCTGTCATGTGCGTCAATCACTGAACCGGTAAAAGCTTAAGAAAATTTGAATAAAAGTTTATCTGCTAAATCGTTGTTTATTCGCAGTTTTTGGATCTTTTCGCATCGTCAGTTTCTATTCTATTCATCGCACTGGAGCGATAGATGTTAATCCAATTTCATTCAAACCATTCAGTCGAAACGATAAACTTATTTAACTTTTTCGTATACGTTGATACACGGAATTGAATTACAAACAACAAAACTTTGTTTTGCATTAACACATGAAGCGTATTGTCATCGATATAAATATAAATGTAAATAAATTGCATGTAATCACTCATTACACATTCTCTTTTTTCTGCTCAGCCTTAACCAATTAAAGTTTCAGATATTTTTATACTCAAAATTTAATTACAAACGGCATTTTGCATTAGTACTCGTAACGTTCTGCCGTCACATCATAATTAAATTTAATGTATTTTCTCATTATGCATTCCCTGTTTTACTGCGCGACAGTACCACAGTTTTTATTTTAGTAAGTTACCAATCCTTTCGAACCGAAACCTTCGAGTCGAATCATTTTTGATCGACCTTGCTTCTTCTCGGCAATCTTGAAACAGTTGTCGATGAATATTAATTGCGAGCGGCGTTCATGAATATTACTTCCACTGCCTAAGAATGCAAATCCCTTGTGGCGCTCGACGAGCGAGCGAGCAAGCGCGGCAAAGCGGGTATCCTCGACTTTCCGATTATCCGATCGACGCGCATCGACTAACGATTTTTAAAATGGTCTTCATCAGGCGCAGACTCTCCAGATTTTAAATGACCTACCGAGAATCATACGCTTTAATGACGGCACGATAAAGTCAATCATTTCACGTTCCTTTTTATGACAGATTCATTATTCGAAAGTTAGGAGCCAAAAAAAAGTTGATATAGTAAACTTTGGCGACCTAGTTATTGGGTTATTGGGTTACTGCGACTACACGAAACGAGAGTAAGTTTATAGATTTATTGAAAAAACAAACTGAATAAACAAACTAAAAATATCAAAATATTTCATTAATTTTCTATTTTATTTGTTTCGTAAAACAGAATTGATGTAAATACAGTATTGTAAACTATATGAATTATTTGTAGAAGATTTATTACATTTTTACTAGAATTTATTAGAATATTTTCATTTTTAAAACAAATCAGCTGTAGATATGTTAAATATAAACGTACATTTTCGCTTTATACAGGAGATAAATTAGTTCACATTACAAATTACATGTTTCATAAACGTAAAAGATGGGCAGGGATTTTGTATTCGAAAGCTTCGTAAAATGAGTATTCGGTGTTCAATGATCGGATGATATTTCAAGTATTACATTGATCCAAATAAGCTAAAAGGTATGCGCACATGCCCTTATTTTTGTAAAAGTATTTTTCGTTTGTGTGTTTGCAAATAGATCAAATATCGATAAAACTACACAAGTCTAAAGAGAGGCGAGGAGAGAGAGCAAAAAAACAGAGAGAGAGATAGTGAGAGAATCGCGTGTACGTTGCGTGGTGTCAAACGCTATAAATTCGCTATGTTGAGGATTAGCCCAGTGCTCGAACGCGCTCGGATCTGAAACGTCAGCCATTCGACTCCGTCAGCCCAGCGGTCGACATCCACGTATTTCACTGACCGAATGCCTTTTGATCCGATGACACGTTGTTTTAAAAAATCACATATCTCTGCGCCACGCGTTTGCGTTACGCCTCTCTCTCCCGCCCCTTTCTCTCTCTCGCGCTCTCTCTCTCTCTTTTATTTTTTTATTTCTTCAATTTTATTATTAATTTATAAGTCACGATCTCATTGTACGCGGTTTGAGCACCCGCACACTACAGCGACAATTTTTGTACAATTCATCTTTGCTGTGACTATTGAGGACCTAGAGTCCTTAGTCATTGAATAAACCAATCAATCAATATCTCTCTCTCTCTTTCATGTCTCTCTAGCCCCCCTCCCCCTCTTCTCTCCTCTCTCTCTCTCTCTCTTGCTCTTTCCATTGCTCTTTACCCTCTGTGTATTGGTGCTCCGGCGGTCGAAGCGACGCGTCAATATTTGCGCGTCGCACGAATCGCATCTAGATGAAACTCGCACTACTTCCTCTTTTTGTCCGCGATGACGATCCCTGATGAAC
>OX424574.1:183288142-183431747 GCA_949152435.1 Gastracanthus pulcherrimus
GTTTATCAGAGCCCCTACACCTCGCACTCGAAACATTAGATAAGTCTTTTCCATTACTGAAATTAAATGTGCATTGCCAGCGCTTACATATATACTTTCTAGGCAAATAATACGACATTAACGTAAATTTAACTATAATTATTCAAAATTATTCAAAAACTGAATGAAATATGCAAAGCTACTGCAAGCTCATTAAAGTACAGCTCTCCGCGGCGGGCTAAAACTCTCGAGTATTTAATAAATTCCAAGAAGCAAGATGGAATCGACGCGGCGTCGGCAACGGCGCTTATATCGGCGTACACCGGTACACCTCTCATAAGTTCCATTGTTCGAGTAGCTCGCAGCACGCGAGCGCCTCGACGTACACGTAGGCGGAGTGCGCGCGCCACGCTCAGGTATACGGCACAAGATTTGCCAGGAGGCTCTCGTGCGTTACTTACTCCCCTCCCCCTTCCACCCTCTCTCGCTGCACACTGCACACCATATACATATCGGCTCGAAGAGAGTGAGAGAGAGATAGAGTAGTATAGTAGCGCTGCCTTCGCGCTGCGCGGGCGTAACTTGTGTGCAACTACTTGAGCGTACAGTACTTCCGCCCTAAGTACTCGTGTATTCAGCGCGTACGGGCATACTGCTCGCTCGCGACGATAGACGCGCAGGCGGAGGAGGAAGAGGAGGGGGAGGGAAAGGGAGACGCCAGAAGCTGCAAACGCGCGAGCACACCTTTCTTAATTGTGTAGGTATACGACGCGGTCTCCGCTGGTCCTCTCTCTGTGCGATGGCGTTTGTCGCAGAAGCGCAGGCAGCTCGGCGCTCGGCGCTCGCGTCTAGTAGCGTGCACCGCGCGCTCACCTCCACACAACTCGGCCCACTTGTTGTGCCGAACTATTATACTCAAGAGCAGGGGCGGCAGCGGCGAGGCCGTCGTCTCGAAGACACTTTACGGTTCATTTACCTTTGTCCATCGAGTGAATGTTGCGCGCGACCGGAGAGCTGTACTTTGAAAACGCCCTTTAGGAGCGGCCCGGAATCCCTTTGGCTCTGTGTCTTGATTGAAGCTCGCCAGCACACGCCAGCAGCAGCGCGGACCGAGTGATGAGCGAAGAGAAGAAGAAGAAGAAGAAGAAGAAGAAGAAGAAGAAGAAGAAGAAGAAGAAGAACAAGGGGCGAGGGCCCAAGACGGCATTGAGGCAGCTGCCGCCGTGTGCCGAGGGAGAAGAAGCACGCCGAGGTCTTTTCATGTCTTGCCAGTGTAATTTCCAATTTTCACTTGGCTGACGAAAAAAAGCAGTAGCAGCAGCAGCACGCAGACGCGCGCGCGCTCACTTGAACTTCTCTAAACATTGCCTCGCCCTGATGCCCTGCCTCACTTTTACCTTTTTGCACCCTCGTCATTCTTTCCTTTCCGCGGCTCGCTCCTCTCTTTCATTAAATGCTTTTCACCGGCGATGAGGCGAGCCCGAGCGAAAGATGCTTTTATGGCATCAATTTTAATTTCGAATGTTTTGAGCGGTAGACGCAAGAGAAGCGTTGCAGGAGGCTAATTCATTAGAAAGGCTTCGGAAATAGAGAGATAGGTCGGAGGGGGTTAAATGGAGTTCGGCGCGGAAGACACAAACTTTTGCGCGAAAGCTTAAAAATTCAAGGGGCGATTCAAACTAATTAGCGATATAATTATACTAGCTGGCAATTTATGCGCATAATTAATTTAAAACGATATCTGAAGTTTTCTCAAGTGCCTTGCAGCGCTCGCGCGCGCGTTATTAACTCTTGGGGTGAGGGGGGGGGGGGGGGGGGGCGAGTCGAGGAAAACGATCGTGCGCGTGCAGCAGGCTCCCGATCTCGCTCGCAGAGAGGGAGGGAGAAAGTTAACTTGAGAACTCGATACGACAAAGCGCGTTTTCGCACTGCAATGAACGTATCAGCTGATTTTCGTCGGCTTGCGTCGAATCAATTTGGCGGTTATAATCTATCTACTGGTTGATCTTCCTTTGCGTAATATTGACGCGTTTAGGAATTTCGGAGTTTTAATCTCTCGAGTCTGGCTGACAAATTTCTTGTTCTTGTGTAAACGGTGTAGTTCGCCGAGTCATTAACCTCGGAAACACGTAATCATTATCGCTAAATAGTCTCTCGAACGAACGTATCATTATCTTATCGTGTGTCATTCGCGGCGCACATTACAGTCTATCACCGTATGAATATAGAAATTTATCTCGGCTATTTTTGAGAATTAAAGTCTGATTAAAATTTATGCGCGAAAGATACTTTCTTCGAGAACATCCAGCGTGATATATAACGAAGACCCTCTCGCAGCACGATAGAGTATACGCATTAGTGCCCTCTCGCATAGTCGCTGAATTAATTACTCCTGATGTACGAAAATCATGGAGCCACGGAGAATGAAGATTAAAATTTTGGATTCCGCAGGCGCGTGTAATATTCGGCGTTTTGTGAAACCCGATCGATGTATGGCGCGGGTATACACGTAAAAGAGACTGCTGCCGCTGCGAGAGTATAAAAGACGGTTAAAAGCCCGCGGCGGCGCGTATAGTCGTCTATTTTGGAAGAAGCAGGCAGGCGGGCGGACAGGAGTTTTCGGTGGTGCTAGCGGTATAAGGCGAGGCCCCGCCTATCTTGTAATGGAGCACGGAATATGCATCCCATTCAGGCGGATACGAAGCTAAATCCCCATTATCCAGCAGCGACGCATGTGGCGGCCGTGGCCGTCTAATTTAAATTTTCGCCCGAGCTTTCCGCGGCTCATTAGGAAAATTCATTTAAGCCCGATGCAATGGCCTGCAAAACCGGATACTGTTAACATTAACGAACTGCCGTGCGCGCGAGCTTTTTGCACCTCGGCCACTGTGGCCCCGCCGGCTCTCTTTCCCAGATTTCCTCGAATTCTCTATCTGGCAACGAAAGCCTCGTAAACATTGCCAACGCCGCTGCCTCCGTGTGTGTATGCAGCTAGTATTTTGTTTTTAACAACCCGCGCTGTGTGTTGCAGCGCGAGCGCGCGATTAATCAAGGGCCAGACGCGGTAAACGAGAACTGGATCCTTCTCGCGCTGCCCAAGTTTTCGATGAAGCTCGTAAATAAAACTCGCTCTCGTAAAATCACCTGTTAGACGGTAATAAAAAAGGCGTAGAAGACGAAGGAGATCAGTTTTATATCGTTCACCGCCGCGCCGCGGCTCGTCTTACTCCGCGCCGGCGAGGTAAATTTTCCCTGCAGTTTAAGGCTCTTTGTAAGTCTATTAAAAAACTGAAAAAATCCTTCTTCCATTAAATAAAGCGCGTCGATGTCTTCCTTTTTCTCGTCGACGCGAGCGCGCGGCGCGGCTTGCTCTTGGCACACGCCGGCTACGTAAGATCGTTTCGCTTCCTCCTCCTCTGAAGCTTGCACCGATTTGACTCAAGATGAGACAGTTTGAAACTTATAGAATGTTTTAAGCGGCCCCAAGCGAGAGCGAAAGAGAGAAGCAGAGCCGGTACACGAGGCACGTTCGGCGCAAAAAAGCCAGCCGATCGTTTTTCTTCGCCAACTTTTACCCCCTTCGCTTTCTCTCTCTCTCTTTCTCTCTCTTTCTCTCCCCGTTCGTCGACGGGGACGCCTGCAACGGATGTAATAATCGCTCGGATGGAGCTGCTCCGCCGCTGCAAAAATCCTGGCGGCGGCGGTGGTGGCCCGTTTCGAGCGACGAGCGGCACTCGTGCGAACGTATCCGCACCTTCGTCCGGTAGCCAGTGGCAGCAGCAGTGGCGCGGATTGTATCCGAAAAGTCTCACGTCCATCGGCCTATCGATTACGAGTCGCGAAAAAGGCTGAAAAAGACCGGCTCGCGGTGACTGCAGAAGTTGCTGGGTAGCCAAGTTGGGTGTAAGGTCCGTAATAGCCGCTCATGCCCTTGCGCGGATAATGAATTGCATTGTCACGATGTGCGGGGGAAAACTTTGGCTTTGAAACGCTGCCAAGAGCTTGTCAACTGGGCCCTACCTACTAGCCGCGCTTTTCCAGCGGTCGCGTTTGTATCGAGAGGTTTTTCGCTGCGTGGCGGAGCGAGCGAGCGCGGGAATATAACCAAGTGTGAAATCACTTTTGCGCGACGATGACTGGGGCCAATTTATTTCACTCGCTTATCGCGCGAGCGGGACGACACTGGAGAGGAGGGAATATTCCCCGACGTTGTACATGTAAATGCGGTTATTTCTATTCTAATCGGTACGGGGCAATCGCTCTCTCGCTCGTGCTCGAGCTTTATAGACGCGTAGTCGGCCTCCATCCATCCGCCCTCGTCTTTACGTACGCGCGAGCCAGTAAAGCTTTTTACTGCCTGACTTAGCCGCGCTGCAATGAATTCGCAATGTGTCATTTTATTTTCCCCCGCGTTGACACAATGGCCCAGAGCTTAATATGAATGAGGAAGTTGCGCAGCGGGGGAGCGAGAGATGGATATGGGGGAGAGAGAGAGAGAGAGAGAGAGAGAGAGAGAGAGAGAGAGAGCGGAAGAATAAGAGAGTAAGCGAGAGTAGCGGGGGTCCCGGTGCGCTCGGAATACGCATTACCTCCTTAAAAGACATGCAAGGTGCCCGAGCGCACGCGCGATCCCCATAACCGATATCCCGATGAACGTGTCGTTGGCGCGTCGCGTGCTCCCCGTCGTCTTATATATGCATTGCAGCGAGCTCTCTCTCGGCGAGGATTTTTATGCGCGGAAACGTATAAAAGTGCTCTCTATCTCTCTCTTTCTCTCTTCTGCTTCTCTCTACTCCAGTATGGAGAAGCACGGCGTAGTTAGTTTGCTGGAAAAAGCTGTGGCAGCAAGTCGAGTAGTGGCGCGCTCGCACCAGCCAGCCAGCCAGCCAGTGGAGACACGTAAAATCCTGGAGAGCGAGCGCAGCGAACTGCAGCTCGTAAGTTCAGCCACGCGGTAATTCTCGCTCCAAGGTAAACGAAACGAAACAGAGAGAGAGAAAGGAAGCACGTACATATACAGACACATTCGCACGCTCGTTCCCTGCAGCGGCTCTCTCAAGACGGATTTTTCATTAGCCGATGTGTACGTCACTCCGCGACGAATGCGATTGCCATGTTGAATTATTGAGAAAAATGCGACAAGTCCGCGTGAACTCTATAGACTATCCGGCAACTTCATTTCGCGCGTTGGATAGGCATTTATGATCTGGTATTGATTCGTCGAGAATTGCACTGTAAACGTTTTGTTCGCGCACGCTTTTTTGCGAGCGGTTAAAATCGATTAGTCGAAACGATAACGAAACACGAAGGGGAGCAAATTTTTCACCGGAGGAGTGCAGGGAAAGCCGCTGTTATATGAAAAAAAAAATCGCTAAAAACGAAACAATGATTCGCGCAGATTACCTCCCGGTCGAATGGCCAAACACGCAACCTATTTCCACTTAGCATTATATAAAGCTCGCGGTGGTCGGGCTATTTTTTCACGGATATATTTAAATTGTTTCGATAGTCATTGTTTATTGGCCCGGAAAAAAAGTATATAAACATATACAAAAGTGGGCACGCAACGAACGAATTGAACAATTGCGGGAAAGAGTGCCACATAAAATGATGTCAGCCGCCGCCGCGCCATTACCTCTGTATCCGTGCTATATTATACAAGCCGATTTTATCGCGCTCCGCTGGATTATTATTTGCCTTCAGCGACTTTTCAGCTCGATGTCCAATTTTTAAACGCCGCGCACCTGGTAATATTACTAAAATAAAGCGTCGCGCGCTCACTCGCTCGTATTATATTATGATACGATATTCAAACAACCATATAACGGGCGTTCAAGCAAATTCATAATTGCGTCTACGTGCGACGTAAAATTTTTTATCTCGTTTTCATGGATATCGCGGGGGCGAGCGATGTGGAAGGAGGGGGGGGGGGGACGAGAAAACCCGAGGGGAAAAATATGTTTGCGAAATTTCTACCGCGAGGGCGACTTCTATTCCCCCCTGAAAATGTGCTAATTCTTACATATTTTTCCCCTTGTAAATACGGAGCGCCGTCGCCGGAGGCATATCATTAACGTCAAACGAAAACCACAAATCCTCCCGGTAATATCCCCGAAAATCGCGCTCTCCAAGTTACCCGCCGCAGTCCCGGTCTCTTTCTTCTCCCTGCCCTAATACTGCTCTCAATAGAGGCTCTGGTGGGTGGCCCATCGATACATATTCTCATAAAAGAAAAAATTGGTTTTCTCTCTGGGAAATCGCTCCCATCCTCCACCTTCGCTCGACTCTCCTTATGCAAATGCCTTTTTTTCCGCGGCGCTTTATCAATCCCCCATAGCCATTCGTCCTCTCCGCCGCACTCAGCCGCCTCCGTCGGAGAGAAAGAAAAAGGAGCCCCGGCATCTTTCTCCCGGGCGTCTATACGAGCCATATAAGCTTGTACGCCGAGCGGATCAGTGCCTCATAGAGCCGTGTATATATACGTAGGCGAGACACCCCCCGTGTACGGCAGTTCGGCCATAAGGGTGATAACGCATAATTCGAAAGGTATCTTCGGGCGGTGGCGGTATGGCCTTCGGAAACGCTGGCTGCCGCCGGGATCGCTCGTCTCGTTTCCGATCGAACGGATATACACCTTATCCGATGACACGAGTACAATTCCAGGCCCGATGACGCTCGTACTCTCTTATATCTCCATAAAAGGCAACTGCTATCTTACGATGTTTCTCTCTCTCTTTCTTTCTCTCTCGCCTTCTCTCTCTTCCTTCCTCTTGGCCTGTCTCCGCAGACCGGGGACTGCTTTATGAGAAGGCAGTAACTTTAAAATTACGAGAGTAGGAAGTTCTATTACCGTGCAGCGAAAACTCTTCCGATCGCGGGCGCGCGCTGGCTAGGCGGAGAGCGCGAGAGCGATTCCTTACTCCTTATCCCGCGAGTGGTGGCCGATGCAAAGCAACTCGTATATATACACATAGAGGCTGCGGCTAAAAACTCCGGGCTTCGCTCGCGCTCTCTATCTCTCGTGCAGCACCAGCAGCAGGAGCGCGGCCATTGAAATAAGCGGGCGCCATATATTTGCGGCGTTTCCGCCCGCGCGAGCTCCCTCCTCGCGGCGCGCGTGCACGGCACTACTGGCCTTGGCAGGCATGAATGTAGCGCGATTCATTAGCCCGACACACGAGCAGCTAGCTCCGCGCGCGTACCCCGCTGCAGCCCCTCTACTGGCCTTTTTCAATAATACATTTTTCCCGGCTCGCCTCTCCCGCTAACACGTCCCGAACAGGACTGCCGCCGCCGCGATTCGTTCAATTCGAGGAATATAAAGCGGACGATCCATTGACTTTTTCACCTACCGCTGCTGCTGCCCTCGATTCTCTCTTCCCTCTCTCGGTGTTATATGGCCGTGTTCTCGATCCCGCTTGTACAAAGTAAGCGCGGGGGGCGGCGGAGGCAGCGGCTCGGCGTGGGATTATTGCGTTTCGCGGCTGGTTGGCTCCGCTGGCTCTCCGGCTCTCCAGGGCTGCTGCGGCTTTCGTAAAAGTCGAAGACGCGCGCGGGACCCGGCGAATAATCCCATAACGGCACGCATCCAGGCGTGCGAATTTAGCCGACAAACACGTTTACCTTAGCAGGGCAGAAGAGAGAGAGAGGGGTGAGAGGGTGAGCCACCCTCGTCGGCTCACAGGGTTATATACATATATTTCTAGAGCTCAACCTCTCTCTCTCTCTCTCTCTCTCTCTCTCTCTCTCTCTCTCTCTCGCCGGCACTTTCCCCCGACGGTGGTCGAGCGTGGCTCGTTGTTTCCTTGAAATTCAACTCCGCGAAAATCAATATTCGCAAGCCAAGCGTAAGAACGAGGAGCACAGAGAGAGAGAGAGAGAGAGAGAGAGAGAGAGAGAGAGAGAGAGAGAGAGAGAGAGAGAGAGAGAGAGAGAGCAGAGAGAGCAGAGCAGCGAGGGCCAAGTGGTAAAGGCAGCGCGGGGTGCAGGACAGTCGGATGCTTGGGCTGTGAAACGACGTCGAGGACCGTGGGGGAGTGGAGAGACAGAGGCTGCGGTTTAGATCTTAGATGTGCTACACGTTGCTGATTCTCTTACGAGGCTGAATCCCGTCCCGCCGCCGGCCGAAACGATCTCGCCGTCGAGCAGGCCACCCCTTCCCTTCTCCCTTATTCTCTTTCTCCCTCTCTCTTCCTCTTCCTCTTTCGCCTTCTCCAGCACCGAGGCTCTCTGTGTGTACAAACGGCCGGCGCGCGATACGCCCGAAATTATCGTTCCTAGACTCGCCTCTCCACCCCCTCCACCCCCTCTCTAGCACTCGCTACGACCCGGATTATGGATGGACGTTTCGGATCCAGCGGCCGGAGGATAGTTTCGTCGTACTTTATCGCGGACGCGATATAACTTCGGAAGTAGGCGAGGAGCGAGGAGGACCGGGATAGAAAGCGAAGATGATACGGCCAGCGAGAAAAGAAAGAGAGAGAGAGAAAACTAAGTCGCTGGCCAGCGAAGGTGTGGGGAATCCGAGGGAGCGGAGAGTCCGAAAGCTGGAAGTTTTATGCCGCGCTCGGCCGAACATTCTTCGCCTCTCTTTCTTTCTCGCGCTCCTTTTGCAGCGCCCCTTCGTGTCCGGCTGATACTACGTGCGCAGCTTCCTCGCACAGAGGGGTTCGCTGCTCGTTATCCAATGATGCGAGGGAAATGCAAGCTAAGCCGTTCCCTTATGTCCATATCCGGCGCCGCTGGCCCGCGCTACTGCCCCTCGTATAGTCCTGACCCGGCGCTCCCGATGTGTCCTCTCGCCTCTGCGCCCGGGCTGTTTCACCGGAGCATAATACTACACTGCAGGCACGCCGGACTTTATCTTAGGCGGGTTATTGCCGTAATTAGCGCGGCGGCGGCGGCGGCAGCGCCAGCTGAAACGGCATCAAGAGAACAAATTAAACCGCCAGGGCTATTCTTGCACGCGCCGCAAGAAAGCCATTAAATGGCCATCTCGGATAGCCTGCTGCTGCTGCCCTTGCTGCTGATGCCGCCTGTGTATACGCTGTGCTGCGGAACGAGTGCGCGGGGAGGGCCAACGAAACGACGACGACTATGGAGATGGAGACGACGACGGCCAGTGGCGTAGAGCTTTCTTGCGTCGCGGCTCGGGAGAGAAATCCAGCTCAGCCATTTTTATGGACTCTGACAAATTATGCAAGCTTCCGGCCTTGATGAACGTAGCCGCGGGAAACCGAGCTTTTTACGCGGAGAAGGGGCTACTGTTCATTTCTCTTGGTGCTGCAAGGGAGTGTCCGCTGGAGATGCCGCGGTTTCTTGGTATAATAGTAATGGAATGCTACGTCTGCAAGTGTAAAAAGATGATGGTTCATGTATAAATTTCTTGTTGGATTTTCAGTCATGCGGCTGAAAGCTTTTTCCAAGATCGTCGCGATTCAATATTCATTTATACTGCAATTGGGAAATCAAGAAGATGGTGATTAAAATTTCAATCAGGCATATTTTCATGATTTTTCATATATTTTAGATACCCATCTTCGCGCACATCACGAAGCACGTAAATTACGTCAAAATGTGCTCCCGGAACCGAACTTTCCTCAACTAGAGGAATGCACTCTTCTATCCTTCCAAAAATAGCCCTGTCCCAACCTATAACCGCCTGATCCACGATGCCTGTGGCGTCCGCTTTTACGCCGTATTATATACCTTTAATCTGAAAGTACAACGAGGTTTCCGTGCGCCCAGCGCATGTTTTGGTTCCTAGTAGCTGTACTTTGCGTACCGTATTTTGCATACATAAATATAAGCATATAGACACTTCGTTTAAGGGAGAAAAATTATTACTTTTCGAACATTTTTTTCGATTGAGTCAAAGGAAAGGAGTGATGCGGAATTTACTGAAGTAAAACAGAACTGAATGTTTTCAAACGAACTTTCTATGCATATAAAATTAAAAATAATGATTATAAATCCAAGAGAGCGAACAATCTCAACTTGATTTATTAATTACTAAAAGCTCATCCACATGTTCATGAATATAATACATCTTAAAAAGTTAAGCTCAATGTTTCATAAATGTTAAGTTACGTCTACATGAACAATCCATGTTATTGTACAATGTGATTGAATTTATCGGTTACAAAATGTAATATTTATCTATTGAAACTATAGTTAATTTATAAATTCAAGATTTTTTAAACAGTATAAATAAATTTGAAAATGTTCCAATCAAGAGTCAATACGTAAAACGGATAATTTCGAATTTGGAAGTATAATACGAATATTTATACGCGTAACGATTCATAAACTAGAATAAATCATGATTTATTTCGGTTCAGTAGAATTTCAGGTATTGATTTTAGCTAAAACGAAGTAGTCATTCGATTGATAATTCTCAGCCATAAAAAATGAACGCGTCTCTTTAGATAACAATTATGAAATTAATATTATAATTTCTGTTATTGAATAATTTTTAAGTACATTATTGAATCGAGTTTTAATTTAAATTATTTTGCAAATCCTCTGACAATGGAAAACCTCTTTAATCGCATGATAATTGCAAAGCCCTTGTATTTCTCAAATCTGTTATGTGCTTTCGGTACAAATAATTCGACGATTACTCTGGATTGAAAAGTAATTTTTTTTCACACAGAGATGTGCCGGCAAGAGCGGGTGTCCCATTACTCGAAAAAAGTCACTTTGACAAAGATTTCCCACCGCAATGGATAAAACGGGGGAGAGGAGTGAAAAATTCTCGAATAATTCTCTCCTCCGACCGGGTGATAAATTGTGCCAAGCAATAAAAATCTCATTAAAGCTCGAATAAACGACATTGAAGATGTCTCTCCACCTCCTCGCACGCCCCTTAACCCCCTCAGCCCCTATCCTCGCTTCAACGAGTCAGAAACTGTAAAATGGACGAGGGTAAAACTAGACCTTGTTAAAGTCTCCCAAGTTGTCAGGAATAATCCGACACCTATCCACAGGTTTTCCATGCGGTGGTAATTCAGTTCGTCGGCTGCCGACGGCACGAGTCGGAAAGTCAATTGGAGATCGAGCTCTTACTGCTCCGCAGCAGCAGCAGCAGCAGCCGTGCCCTCGACTTGTTCGATTCCCCCGACTCTACTTGAACACTGGCGCGAAAAGCGAGTACGCGTGTCTCCGACAAGTTGGCCTTGCCGCGCGGGATGCGCACCGCCGCCGCCGCTACAACGAGCTTCGCTTCCTATACCTACGACGCAATGCTGCTGATGCTGCTGCTACTGTTGGCGCGCGCAAGCTTTATCCGTGTGTACGCGCATGTACGAGGGCGCCACGTGGCCCCGCTATTGCTACTGCTGCTATTCGGCAAACGCGCATCTTCCTGAATTCGCGGAAAAAGGAAATTACGCTTGTTTTCCCAAACGGATGTAGAGCAGCGTGGGTATAGACGTACTTAAATAATAGGATAATGGTACTTTGTAAATATCTCAAACTTTTTCCCCCTTTATCCTCCTCCGCTGCTTCTTGTTCTTCTTCTTCTTCTTCTCCTTCTTCTCCTTCTTCTGCAAGCTGTAATCAATCTGAATCTCTTTATTTTTCTTGCGAAAAGTCTGTCTGCTAGTAGTCCGCGAAGTTATATAAAAGGAGTGCAGAATATATTTGCACACCTCTCGCGATCAAGGCAGAGCAGAGCAGAGCAGAGAGCAGGAAAGACGCAGTAGCTCACGTCATAGCGAGCCATTTCCCGAATACTTCTCAACTGTCGAAAATCCACATTGTCTCTCTCGCTCTGTCTCTCTATCTCTCTCTCTCTCTCTCCCATTGGAACAGGCGAATCTACCATAGCAAGTCCTTCCTTCTCTCTCCAGCCACCCTCTCTCTTGCTCGCTCTTTTTAGCCGGCCGTCAACTTCCTCTCGAACTTTTCTCGTATCGGACTTAAAGCGCCGTTTCGCTCAACCAAAAGCTCCCTCGAAAGAGGATTTAACGGCTAAGGTAGAGCGGAAAAAGTTGGAGCAGCCAGAACGGCGGCGGCGGCAGTGGCGGCGCGCGATACTTCTCATCGAGAAAGAGCTCGTTTGGGATTTCGCCGCGCGAGATGAGAGTCCCGCTTACGCACGCACACACAGCCGCATACATGTATTGCACACGAATGGCTTCACGCACAAACAGACGTGAGCCCGAGAGTGAGAGAGAGAGGGAGAAAAGAGCACCACTGCCGCCACCGTCGCTCCTTACTTTTAACCCAACGGTGGCGGCGGCACATGAGCACCAGCCGAAGCGAGGAATGATTGTTGTGGCAGCAGCTCCGCGCGCGCGCGCCACCGGAGTTTGCTTTTCCCGCGCAAGCCCGCAGACTCGAGCGCGTGCGCACTCTCGCGGAAATTGTTATCCGTGGGATAACGAGTTTTCTCGTAATTCTTAGAGCAGGCTCGCTTGCTTGTTTGCTCGCTCGCTTGCTTGCTCTCAAGTGGGACAGAAAGAGAGAGATAGAGAGAGTGAAATAGGGAGTCTCCGTCTCTCTCTCTCTCTCTCTCTCTCTCTCTCTCTCTCTCTCTCTCTCTCTCTCTCTCTCTCTCTCTCTCTCTCTCTCTCGTTCGTGTCGACAATACAAGCGAAGCCACCGCTGCTGTTGCTCGACACCTGCTTCTCTTCTCCGGGTTGCGCGGGGTGATAATTGCGCGCGCCCTGGGGATCGCCGACTTTAATGCAGCGCCGGAGCTCACTAGGAGGGCAAAGGAGCCGACGACGTCGTTGGCGGCTAGCCCGACGCTGCGGTGTATATACACTGCGAGGCCGAGAGAGCGGGAAGGACAGATACAGAGTGACTCCTCGCCGCGACAGAGTGCATGTAGCGCAGGCGCCAACGGACTCTCTAAGCGTTTGAGACTCGCAAACACTTCAATGTACCTATATTATGTAGCAAATGCGCCGGGGCTTGTAGCTCTTTCTCTCTCTCTCTCTCTCTCTCTCTCTCTCCCTGCTCTCTAGCACGCCGGCTCTTAACTTCCCCCCTTGGCTCGTTTTCGTTTTATGTCACGCCCCTACACCGGCTCCCACTTTCAGACGCGCCGCGGCTATAGAATAATGTCGCGATTTAACGATGATCGATTCGCCATTGTTACATCCCTCGCCCTTTCTCTCACTCTTTCCCCCTTACGCAACGCGATGCCGAGCTGATTAATCGCGCACCCGCGAGCTGCATGATTCTGCTCTGCCATTTACGTAATTAGTAAGATAATTATAGGGGAGGCCAGCTTTCTCTCTGTGGGCACTGCGAGCACTCGTTACTTCGTTAGCTTTCCCATACGCGCAGAAAGTTGCGCGCGAAAAATCAGAGGTCGAAGCTTGCGCGTGAAAGGGACGAGCGCCGAATGAAAAGTCCAATAGATTATTAGGCGGGCCGCGGCGAGAATGAATTTAGCTGAAACGAGATTTGGCTGGTGCAGGTCTCTCAAGTTTTTTCCTGCCCTCGCGCAGCTCTATATGTGCTCATCCCTCACGCGTATGCTCGCTCACTCGCTCGCTTCTCCCTCTCGCTTTTTCCGGTTCTCCGAGTCGTCTCTTCCCGGTTCCGGGCTCTCCCCCTCCCTTTTCTCTTTCTTTATTTCTCTCTCCGCTGTACCTATGCATAAGAAGTCTCTCGCGGGAATCTCCCAAGAACTCCCGACGGACGTATTGCAGCGGGCGCGCGAGTGGTTCGCCCCGGAACGGTCTAAAGCAAGAGCGAAAGAGAGAGATAGAGAGGGAAGACGGGCAGCATGCCGAAGTTCCTCGTTCTCCAATAACTTTTGCAAAACTTGGAGCTTCTCTCCCTCTTGCTCGTTTTCCCTTCCGCTTTTCCCCTCTCTCGCTCCATCTTTGCCGAAGAGCAAACGCGCGCGTTACGCGCACTGCGAGGCAAGCCCGCGCTCGGTGCTGCTTGCGCTTGCTCAGCGCTCTTACTTATAGCTCTCTTTCTATCCGCCGGTGCTGGTAGCTGCCTCGCGCGCGTCACGGAACCAGACGCGGAAATCGAAATTTCCCCGGCATTTCCAACCTAGCGCTCCTTTCAAATTATCCGTCCGATTTCTCGCTTCTCTCTCATCGCCCAGCTAGAACTTGCCCCGCGCTCGCGGGATATCGCGCTTGCAAGACGGACAGGTTATAAATTTAGCTTTTGCGGCGGCGCCGCTCGCGTGCGCGAGACTGCGAGCTCGGTTACTTTGGCTGCAGACGGGCCCTCTCGCGCAGTCCGTCTCCGCTCTCGCGCGGCAGATTTGCGTGCGGCGCGGTGCGCGGAGCTCGCGCGAGCCTTCGAGTTTTCTCTCGCGCAGCTTATACCCGTAGAGAGGGAGAGAGAGAAGCTTTGCAAGGCCGGGAAAGCAGAGCGCGCGGCAAAGTACCGAAAACTCGAAAGCTCGAGCGTGCACCTACTACCCCCCGCCCCCTCGAATTCTCCGGGAGCAATTTTGTAATACACGCCTCTTCGCTCGCGTACACTCTGCAGGTTTAATATACGAGCGCGGTGCAGAAGCGCCGGCGCTCTTTGCGTGCGCTGCTCGCGTCAGGAGCAAAGGAGTAATCGAATAAATATGGAGAGTTTCTTGCGCGAGATGGGGGAGGGGAAGAGCTTCTGCCGCGCCAGCTTTTGAGAGCGCGAAATATTATAGTCAGGTGCGGAAAAACAAGGTGCAATAGGCTGCTTGAGGGCTTGTGTAACTAGATCGGGCTGTTTTGCCTCTTTTTTGCTCGAGACTTTCCATTTGTTTCTGGAGACACGGGCTTACCGTGTAGGCGCGCTCTGGATACTAGTAGATAAATGCTCCGTTCTGAAAGTTTTGAACGGTTTTTCTTACCCTGTTACGCTTCTGTTGTAACTTGTCGCGCGTTTCGCGAACATTGATAAATAATATCGGTAGTTTGTTTCAGGAAATGCAAAAGGTGTGTTTGAATAAAGGTTCAATCAATCATGGTAATTAATAGAACGTTAGGTAGTGTATTATTATAGTATGAAGTTGATTGATTACATTGAATTCCATTCCACGTAAAAACGTTGTTACTTTGTCAAAGCAAAGGAACTTCTGATATGATATTTTGGCAAAAATGTGTTACTGCTTATTAAAGGATGGCGAAGTAATGAATTATTATATAATTATAGGTATGCAGGAAACATGTACACCCAAATAGATTTAAATAATTTATTTAAAAAGTGCTTTAGCCTTTGTTTGTTAATTTCATATTTTTCAAATTAACGTCTGGTTTTTCAGCGTATACAATTTTTTATATTATTCAATTATAACAATATGTTTTAATGGTCGCTGGCCACGAATTCGTAAACAACTTTCAAAATAGACGATCCAAAATGCAGACAAAAAAGGAAAATTTTGTTTGAATTAAATTATATTATTTATAAATTAAATTTTTTTCTGTAGTTTCAGAAGTAACAATACTTAAAATTCTTATAAATATATTATATTAAATATCGTTCGTCATATTAGAATGGTCAGTTTTAGATTCAAAACTTTGAAACTTTGACTATGAATTAGTTATTTATGACCTCGAAAACCTTTAAAAACGTATAAATAAGGAAATGTAATTTCTAAGAATTCAGGTGAAAGAGAATTTTCTAAAAAACATATATAAATTCATAGTATAAATTTGTACTATTTATTACCATATACGTAAAATGTTCACTTTCTTCTGTTAACTATAATCAATTTTACAGTATTAAATGGCACGGTAAAATTTTACTGGTCAAAGATCTAATCCTATGCATATGTATAAACTAAATTTTAGACACATTCATTTGAGCCTTATATAAACAATAATCATCTTACAATATAACAATGAAAAAAATCCATGTTTAATATTTAGTATAGATTTAACCATCTTTTCCGTTGTACTTATATCATATATGGGCAAATCTCTGAAACCTTTAACTTTTGATCGAGTATCGAAAATTAATAAAAATTAATTTAGGAGCACAGCTGTATTTTTGGTATATGACTTCACGGTACTATAAATTGTAACTATTCACTCATGAACAAGGTTTAAGTACGTGTCTATGCGAGTTACAGCCAGAATGAAATATACGTATACGAGGTTACAGTTTTTTTACATTTATTTTATGAATAAATTTTTTTGTTTTATAAACTTCATACTCAATATATTATTGTTTATATGAAATCGGAAACATTAAATCAGATTTAAAAAATGATGTTTTAGTAATATTTCTATTTTTAAACTGTATTGATTGTATAAAAATGAAATTTTATTCGTACATATTTCGAACGTTTTTTATATTAAAATTATTTAATATGTATATAAAACCTTTTCTATTATTTGAAGACGACATGGATTTAAAAAATAATAAATAATAAATTATTTATTATTTATAACAATAAAAGTAAACATTCTAAATTTTAATTATTTTATTAGTAGTACAGTATTGTTATAATCGGGACTTTGCATAAAAATAAATGAAAAACTATTGGATCCATCACGAAGGGAACAAAAAAAAAATTGACACATCTTTATTTATTTTTTAATTAATTAAAAATTAAAGCAGATACATGAAGTTGAAGTGCGCGTGACGTTATCGGTGTAAATACGTATAACCATACATACATAGAAAATCTGTAAACGACTGTAACTTTTATAATATTGATTTTTATGGAAAAAAAAATACGTGTCTATTATTTTTTTGTTCTTTACCTGACGGACCTAATAGATTTTTTGATTCAAAGACACCATTATTTACATAGCTTTATATTGCTGTGTTTTAAACGCATCGATGTAGGTTTAAATATATAAACAAAATCGCGTCAACGGCTGCAATATGTTGCGGACGGTTACTAATCCACGCGTTGCGGACGCGACAAAGCCATTTTTATTATATTTCTTTATACATATGCATTATCTACGCGTAGGACATCATTTGATTTATAAATTTAGTTAAATATTATGTATTAATTACTTACTTGTCATATTTGAATAAACTCTGACATTATAATTTATATAAAAATAAAACAAGCACAACTTCAATGTGCCCGTAGCTTTATGATCAATACGCTCGAAATAGCATTAAAAATATTTTAGGTAATAATTTTCAAATAACTATGCGTGTTTCGGATGCGACATGTAAATTGTATAACATGATTTGGATACTTATAACTTTTTATACTTAAGTAGTACGAAAATATCGGTATTATCATTCAATTTGCCTATATTTCTTTGATTCAAAATATATTTTTAAATATTTTATCAAGTAATTTGCATGCATAATTATCCCTCACGTATCCGAAGATGGGAAAACAACATGTGAATAAAGCGACATTTCGCATGTTCGGTATTAAATTATAATTAATTTATAACAGAAACTTCGACACAAATACATGAGATAATATCTTTGAACTTCAAGGAATATCATAAGCCTACCTAAAACTATTGAAAATAGTTTAATTATATACAAAATTTGTGTGAAAGATCAATAACAGTAAGGTTAAAGGTTCCAGAGATTTGCCCATATACTCATTTTTCTGGTAGTTTTCTCCAAGGATTATATAGAAAAGTTGTATTCTACATGAAATAAATTTTACCGTTCAATTCGCATGGTTAAGACCTACGGGTGGCGCCACCCGTACGGCCAGTTTGGGAAGCTTAGGTAGTGGGTGAAGAGCATAAGAATACGTAGTGAAAAATAACGCAAAAAATAGATTGAAGACAAAAATAAGTACATGTTGAACTATTGTTTAATGTATTTAAAAATTTTCATTACATAAATTACCAAAAATATACTAATTTAAAGTTTTTGTTATTTTTGCTTATTTGTATAGCCAAGATTCTTAAATAACTTAAATAATACGAGTAGTCCAATGGCTGAATTTTGTTTCTGAACTTTTTTTTTGGTAATATTATCAATTTCTACTGTGTTCTTATACTTTTGACCCACTACCTAAGCTTCCCAGAGTGGCCACCAATAGGTCTTAACCAGGCGAATACGGCTAGGTTTATATCATTGCACGATAAATTTAACCATATATTTCTTTAAAATTTTTACAAAAATTATCTTCTTATTTAATAATGTTCTTCGTTAATGTCAGAATGCAGCCATCTAATATATTCAATTTAGTAAAGTAGATATTACTTTTGAAGTATCGTGAGACATATGATGACCCATCATGCATGATCGAGTCGAAAAAACATGATCTCTTTTAAGGAAAATTAGGAAGTAGCTTAATTTTCAAACACAGCATTAACGTTCGCTCCGAAAATGTATATAATAAATCCAAATTTCAGACACGCGTGCGAGAAAACCGCGAGCCTCGAGACGGGCAATAAAGATAAAATTAAAACAATTAGCGAATCGGTCTGGGCTTTGGCAGCACCAGCAGCGGCAGCAGCGCTAGTCTCAATGGGGCACTTTAGAGCGTGCAAATTACTTGTACGAGGTAATGCTTGTGATTTACGCGCCTCGTAGCGTGAACAGACGCGGCGGCGGCGGTGGCGGCGGCGACGACGCCGCCGTCGGAGCTCGCATAGATGGCATGCATAGACGCCGGCGCGGGCGCGCGCTCGCTCGCTGCAAGCACAAAGACTGGCGCCGCGCGCCGCCGACAAGCTGCGGTTTCCTTCAACGTTGATTCTTCCCTCCTCGCATGACTGCTGCGCCGCCGCCGCTGATGCTGTTGCACTCTCCGACGCTAATTTTATGCTTTCTCTCTCTCTCTCTCCCTTCCTCGCGGATGCTAATGCCGTTGTGTTTCCACTGCTCTCGGCGCTTGATTTTTCTCTTGCTTTCTTTCGTCTTGATTAACGCGCGCTATGCAAATTTCGAGAATTACGCGAGACGCGAGCTTAAAATTTCAAATAGCGCGCTCCCGACGCGAGGGAGAGTGCATTAAGCGAGCACGCATTTTGACGCTCGCTAATGAATCTTAGGCAAGCGCGGCGCAGCGGGGAGAGCACATTTTCAGCCTGTGCACCTGCACGTGCACGCGCACGCGCCCGACTGAGAATTCATATCAGGCCGCAGCGGCTTCCCGCACACGCACTGCACACACGCGCGCGCTGCATCTCCCAAGATGACAAATAAAGCTAGTCCGGTCGCGTGCTCCGCTTAATGTACACTGCTGGGTAAATAATTTCTGCTTTAAAACTCTCAAAGTATGTCATTAAACGCTTTTATTAGACTTTGTGTCTCTGACTGCGAGGATCTTGCAATTACTGTTACCTATTCAACATTCAATAGGAAGATAATAAATTTTAATGATCTTTTGGGTCAGTTTCGGCCAGTATTGAGAACGGTTTTAATATTATTAATTATTCTCCAGATATCAACCAATTGATCTCAATTGTGAGCTATTTTTTAGTAAAACGGAAATGAAAATTACACTAGAAATCACTGTATTTAAAAGAGTTAAAAACCCTTGAATTTATTAGCTGCATTTTTCATCTCGTTTTTAAAGTTAATGACTTTGATCCGGATTAATATTTTTGTCTGAAACTAAGCTGAAAATAAAGCTCTTTTCGTATTTATTTTCTAGCATAAAAACTTGCAGAGCTATGATCAGAAGTAGAGTCACCCTTTTTTACTAAATATCGCACAATTGGTTGATATCTCAAGAATAAGGACCCATTGGAAAAAGCTAGAGGAGCTACATTTCATTTTTAGGTGTCAGAAAACACCTCTCAAAGTTTCAGCAAATATCATTTTCCAAACCTCCGACAAAAGGTTTCTTCTAGTTAGTAAAAACTGTCGAAAATCTCAAAGTCCCACATTTACCACGATACGCCATAATTTTTACCGTGAATTTCTCTACAATGTGATAATTTTCAAAATATCTATATAATATTTATTAATTGTGAATATGCGTGTAATATCTCACTCGGCATATATTATCAGCACTAGTATAATACATGAATGATTCCGCAACATTTGTCAAAACCCTAAATTTGCGCTTATTCGTTACGCGGACAAACCAATCCGTTAACTATTAATAAGAGGAATTATTCCGCTCGTTGAATCGCGTATCCTCTTTGTGCAAATATAAAATTTTTGCCCACACAGCTCTTTCTTCCTGCCGATCGATGCGCGATATAATGAAAACGTAAATACAGCGTCATAGTATTTGTAATCCACTTATTACATTTACTCCCTCAGCTGTAATGCAGTTGCTGCTGCTGCTTCGTAAATACAGCGAATTCAGCGATGCTAAACTTTTATCAAATATCCAGAATCCACATCCATGCGCACAAACGTATATAAATACTCGTATCCAGACAGTAAATACATATTGCTATATGCGGCTAGTAGCCTTGCAGTTATAGCCTGGACTACGTGAGTATTTAGCAATAAGTCGGCGTCAAAGACCGGAAACGGAAACGCAAAGGGAAATGCAAACGGATACGCTGCAGAGGAGAGAAGTAGAGAGAGAGAGAGAGAGAGAGAGAGTGAGCTAGTATAGCGGTGTATACTCGGGACGCAGTATAGTCGTCGGCGGCTTGCTCGTGATGAAGAAATCCATCGAACTGAGAGAGATCGGGCCGGGCTTTCCGAGACGACTCGTCCTCGTCGTCGTTCGTCAGCCGAATGAAATGATCGATTGCGATACGCCATCTTACTATATTTCGCCGAGCCGTGTCTCTGCTGCCGAGTTACAGAACCGGAGAGACAGGCCGGGGGGGGGGGGGGAAGAGAGAAAGAAAAGGCAGCAGTAGCTAGGCGGGCGCGTCGACTTCTTGTCAACGGCATGTGTGGGTGAGACAAAGTAAATTTCCGGACATCTCCGGGGCTCTCTCGGCTTGTTTTCGTTTTCCCCTTTCGCTCTCGCCCTCTCCGCTCTACTACTCCGCTCTCACTGTATCTCCTACTCTACCTCCCACTCTCTCTTATAGCCTTGGGCGCTCGCTCGCTACTCCCCCCTCGCTCCATCTCGCTCTTTCCTCCCCGGGGGCATGCGGAGGAGGAGGCGGCAGCACAAGCAATGTTTGGCATTGCAACGCGTCTTTATTGCTCTGCCGGAAGTGCTTGTGACATCCTTTATTGTTGCCGTATACGCTTTCGCCGACGGTGCCTTTTCCTACACAAACACAACACACACACACACAAACACACACCTTGCTACGAACGCGTTATACGTGTGTCGCGCATCTTTATTCGTGTGCAGCAGCGACGACGACGACGGCGATCGCAGTTTGGCCAAACTTTTTGCGCGAGGCGACCGTCCCTTCGCTGCACTGCGGGGAATTTTTGCGTTAAACCTCCTCCTCTCCCCGCGCGACACTCGATTTCGCGGGAACCGAGGCCCGGAAATATTTTTCAAAGCAGTGCAAAGCAATAAGCAGCCCTGACTTTGCCTCTGCTCCCCGTGCGCTAGACGATAAACCGATTTCCGGTCGCGCGTACCGCGCGTACACACGGATTTGGTATATATACTGCACAGGCCAGTGCCTCGTGTGTACACGTCGGCGATGCGCGACGACGCCGCTCCGATATTGCATATGCGTGCAGCACGCCGGTGTATGTATGTATGTTTGCGAGCAAGAGTTAGCTGCGCCGAGAGGAGGGGGAAAATATAGCGGTGCACTGACGATTTTTCCCTACGCTGCATCGCGTGCTCTCGGTTTCTTCCGTCGACTCGATCCGCGATCAGAGTAACTGTAAGTTAATGTATCACCTGGTAGGAAAATATTGCGCATTTGCCTCTGGTAAATAAACAGAATAAATAAATTTTAAAAAAACTGATGCTAACTGCCTTAACAGAATTCGTTCTCAAAGAGAGGACCTGATTAATATATTTATAGATTCTTATAATGGAAATTCGCAATTAATAAATTAGAGCTAAAATTAATTCATGATTTCAGGTTTCCGAATAGCCTTAAGAGACATAGTTCGAATACAACTGACGCGTATTATGTGAATATTTACGTAAACTTTATATATTTTGGTAAACAGTGCTAAAAAATTGATTTGGATTTCCTAAAATAGCTTTTTTTTAAATGGATACATTCTTCAAATTCGCGTTTATTTAAAAAAAAGGCTTAAGCTGATGCTAAAGTCACCCGTCACCGATAATTACGAGGACTCACTATTTACATTTTATTTTTAATTCTTAGTAAATATCTAGCTGAAATGTTGTTGTCTCAATCAAAAACAACAACCTTACAGAGAGATAATTTCTCAAAACTGAGAATTAAATGAATAAAGTATTTCCCCATATTTATCAGTAATAGGGGGCTTAGTATCACCTTAAGAATAGTATAAAAGACATACATTGAAAGGCAATCATCCGCACCTTAAAAATGTATGTCTATCTTTTATAAATCTTCAATAAAAAGCCGAAAAGAATTATTTTTAATTTGATAAAATAGCTACTTTTTAAAAATTTTTTGAATTATAGTTTTCTCTTAAGTATGTAGCTTAAGAATTATTCTAAAAGACATAAATTGGAAGGAAATCATACGCGCTCTAAGAACTTATGTCTATCTTCTTTCTATATATCTCCAATACAAATTGGTAAATTTTTTTTATTTTACTTTTTTTCAGAAGTGATTATTTTATCAAAAAACGCTCTGAATAGTATCCATTTAGCTCTAAAATCTGATTAATTCTATGAGCAAGCGTACCTAATATGTCTGCAAAATTTCAGCGCGTAACATGTTTCCCTGCAAGAGTTATGGTGGACACAAATTTTGGTTTCATACATACATACATACACGCACACATACATGCACATATACACACGCACACACATACAGACATTTTTTAAAAATATATTTTTCTGATCAGAAACCTCAAAAACATCGAATTTTATCAAAATCTTTGAACCGAAAATTTTCATCTTTACAAAGCTTCTTCTAAGAAAGTCAAATATAACGCTTCTGTCATTTTCGTATTGTTTAAAAGAATTTTTAGTGATGGATGTGATACGGTGATTTGAATCAATTCAAGATACCGTCCATAAATAAGGTAAGGCTTTTTTTAAGAATTTTGCACCCCCCCCCCTCACCCCTACATAAGACATTTTCACTGATTTTCCTATGTATTAAGTTACACTGTAAGACTAATAGAGACCCCCCTCTCTCCTAAAAGTCTTACATAATTTATGGACGGCCCCAGAGGTAGTCCGAGTACTCTCGGTTATACAAATTACCGTTCAGATTTTGATAATCTCAATATACTGGTACATATTAGTCTAAACGTGACTCAGATAAATTTGTGTGAAGCCAGGGTACGTAGGAGAAAAGTAATTAGCATTTACATTATCACGCGTTTAACACGGAATCATATGTGAAATAACAAAAATTTACGTATAACAAATCATTGACCGTTTAGGTTTTGTGGAGATCTGAATATTAGGATTAGGTATAGCTTAAAATATAAAACAAAAAAAAATGCATTTAACCTCAAAAACAGAGGCGAATCGGCATCTCTATTAAACTTTTGGTAAGTAAACACGATGAATACACTTCTTTGATTTGAATGTATAATCGTAATTTGGTGTTACTTTATTTGAGCGATAATTTAACAAAGTTCGTCTTATTAATAAACAATAAATGGAAAGTAACAGAAGTATACATATTTTTACTAGTTTGAAATTAATAAAAACAATGTTATTATCAAGTAATAAATACTTATATTGAAATCTATACGCTGAGTGAAATTTCCATTCAGGAAATAAAATTAGTCTCATAGAGGTGATGATGAATTATTCTTAAGCAATGCCCCGACGATCGATACTGTCTCTCGTTATAGACTCTCGTGCGCCTATAGAGCTTCAATCAATACAATGAGATCCCGTTGTTTTGAACGCCGCTTCGTCTATGTGTATTTTTCCTAAGAAGTCAAACTCTTAAAATTATACGTTGTTTGCTTGAGTCCCTGCTCTCAACAGAAAAATTACTTAAAAATATATAGTCATATTGTCTAACTTAATAGTCCTAACTAATAAATAAATTCACTTTTTCCCCTGGAAGTAATCTAAGCTAGTTTGTATAGTCAGACATTAGCTATACTTTCTAAATCTGCAATAATTCTGGTTAAAAAATTAGCTAGAAATTAATTATAAACGATAAGTTTTTAGCTAATTTTTAGCTAGA
This sequence comes from Gastracanthus pulcherrimus, assembly GCA_949152435.1. Classification (NCBI taxonomy): domain Eukaryota; kingdom Metazoa; phylum Arthropoda; class Insecta; order Hymenoptera; family Pteromalidae; genus Gastracanthus; species Gastracanthus pulcherrimus. The sequence goes on from OX424574.1 coordinate 183,312,187, forward strand.
ATCTGCTTAATTTTGTCATTAATATGAAATTGATAAAATAAGACATTTATATTGTTTACGCCATTTTTACAGGTCTTAGTCATATAGGTACATTTCTCTAGATTTGAATTTCGCGCGGTCAATTGCGACGTTGCGTGACCGTCAGCGCGCGCGGTTCTGTCTCGATTCGCGCGCGCTCTCGCAATTGTTCACTTTTGACAGGACCTCCAAGCTGTTCGCGCGCTTAGCAGCCCTGCTCAATATATAGTTTAATTTTCAGCCTTTTGCGTCCTGATTGCCGTGATTTCGTGTTCGATTGGCTGAGATATATTTCCGTTCTTTTCAGAGCGAATATATTCAGCCTTCCTGCGATCGTGAAATTGTAACCGAATTCGTGCGAGCGTGCGTGAGAATTCGCGCGCGCGTGTGTGTGTGTGTGTATCTTGTGTGTGCCTCGTGTTAGGGAAAACTGTGGGGACGGTGTCCACGTGTTGGACGTGACCCGTCCAGGGCGAGCGCATCGCGGCAACACCCTTGTTGCCCGGCATCGAGGCGTCTGGCTCCCCGAGACGTCGGGGCGCGCCCGGTGCAGGTCGTGGACCATTTTGCGCTCCCCTCGCCCGGCTTGCCAGTCTACCAGGACTCGGCGAGAAGCTGCGGCGGCGTTTCACTACATTCTCGGCTCAGCGACATCCAGGCGGTGTCGTTCGAGCTTTGTGCGGCGGTTTTGCGCGGGTTGCATGCCCAGGTAAGAGAGCTCTCTGCGGCGTTAATGTTAAGAGTCTAGGCTAAAGCGTTAGCATTAAATTCTTATTTCCCGCGTCTATTGTAATTGTTTGTAGCTTCATTTTCTTAATAAATCTTTACCCTTGCTTCGGCTTTTCCCGCCAAGCCGTGCGGTTTTTTACGCCGAAGCAAGTGTTTTTTTTATCGCGAAATTAATTGTGTTTCTTATTTACTCAACCATTCACTCACTCATCCCAATCCTTTTTATATTTATCTGAACTCACCTTGAGTTTATTATTTTAAGTAGATTATTGTTCATATATGTTAATTTAATAATGAACATAACAATTTTAAAAGTCGAAATAATATGTATTAACAATCATACTACATTAGATATTTTACTGAATTGAACTTTAAAATATAGCTGAAATGTCTAGTAGGGGAGAGCGGGGTCGAAAAATTTAAATTTTATTGAATGTGCAAAAGGTATTATATTCCTAAGAATGTAAGTTAAGACTTAGTCAATGCTAAAAAGCATGCAACGAAAGCATATCTGATGAAATATTCACAACGATAGATTTCGACTACTTTTCATCTCAGAAAAGTTTGCATTAAATCCTTTTTACAATTTTATTATTAGTGAATTGGAAAGAATTAGTACCGTAGATGAAAAATCAAGCATTTAAACTTTTAAATTCAATCATTTTTATTTGCCTAATGAGATTCATACATTTTTAAAATAATTTGGTAATCGTACATCGAAACGGGGTCGTTGTGATCAGCGTGTATTTTTAAATGAGAGAAACTCGAAAAGAGGTTCGGATCACCGTATATTTTCATAAGGTAATAAAGCGTTAATAAAAGTACTTGTCCCATATTGTTGTAGCATAAAATAGATTCTCATACTTAAATTTAACTTTACAAATACAAATCATATGGACTTCAATTAAAAAGTGCAAGATTTTGTAATTTTAATAAATAAAAATTATCAATTTTGAAAGAAAAATTTGTTAACTTTATCTTAAACCCGTAAACAACAATCCGATGTGCATATGATTTTTTATCTAATAAGTTTTGCTTAAGTGATCACCACAACCCCACTCTCCCCTAGTATTGGAGGTGACATTATTTGTTTACACAATGTCGTGTGCATGTAAAAAGTATTATTTATGTAAAAAGTACCAAATTCTTCAATACAAACTGGCAAATTCTTTTTTCATTTTAACTTTTTTCAAAATTGATTATTTTATCTTAAAGCGTCCTGAATATTATCTATTTAGCTCCAAAATCTGATCAGTTCTAAGTTCAAACGTACTTAATATGTCTGCAAAATTTCAGCGCGTTCAACAATTTTCTTCCCTGCATGGTGGACTCGTATTTCGTTTCATACAATCATATACATACACACACACGCATACATACAGACAGACAGACATTTTTTAGAGACATATTTTTCTGGCTCAGGAACCTCAACAATATCAAAATTTATAAAAATCACTGGTCCGAACATTTTCATCGTCAAAGCTTTCTCTGTGAGAAAGCAATATATGATGTAATAAATTATGTAAAACATGTGAACATAATAATTGGGAAAACAATAATTTGTAACAAATATTTGTAAATTTACAATAAACTTTGATTACAAATTCTTTTATTTTCGGAATTAATCATATAAATGTTGTTGACTACGTTATGATTGATGACTAGAGGAAATAATTAGTTATCAAATTCTTCTAGTATTAAATATGCGTATGTCTATATGTTCGTAATTTATTATTTACTGGTAACAATATCAGCAGCCAAAATTAGAATTTGCTTAATTAAAGCATACATATTTTGTCAACTTTGATAAATCTTTACATTTAGTCTAGGCGCAGGGGGGAGGGGGTCTGAGTATAACATTTCAGGTTCCGACGGTAACTTGGTGTACCTTTATAATTTTTACATGTCTCTCTATTAAATATGTATTTTATTCAAATTAACCATACTTTTATTCATGTTTTTTTGATATCGAAAATCCAAATTTCTTAATTACCAAGCCTAATAACGGCCAGAATGTTTTGTTGATTATTTGATTTTTTTTCTAAAATGAACGAAAATCTGTCCATTTTTACACTTGATAACCAAGAAATTCGTATTCTCCGTACCGAAAAACATAAATGAAAGTATTGTTTTTCACATAAAAATACACATTTAATAGAGATATAAGTAAAAAGGGTGATTTTTTTTACCAAAAATCGAAAATAATAGAAAATCTGGCCATATTTGGGCTTGGTAACCAAGAAATTCGGGATTCTCCATACCAGAAAACATAAAGATACATCACGTTACCAAGGGGACCTAAAATGTTATACTCAGATTCCCCAGCGCCAGGACTAATTAGACGTACCACGAAATTATAATTAAACATGATTTATTCAGATTAACGGGATATTTAGACTTTCACAAAACAGAAGGCATATACAGCTATCTATATTTAATAAATTTAATTTTGGAATATTTTATTTTCTTACGAACATGTAAACCGGTGAGATACCTTATCTCCAACTTTTTTAACAATCACCTACCTATCATACAAGTGTAATCTTATTCTTCTAGCTGAATTTTGGCGAGTCCAGAAAAAAATTCTTTATTTTTATTTTATATTAAAAAAGAATACGATTTTTACTCTGAACCTAATTTCAAGCTAATATTCAATTAAAATAGTAGGATAATGATCAACTTGCGATACTCGGTACATATCTGTTAATAATGAAAATATAATATGGGATTATTGATTACGACGTACACGTGCAATCTTTACACATATACGTTGTAATTAATAATCCCTTGATATTTTCATTACTTATCATGAGTCTAAGTTTTGATAATTCGTTGCAAAATACGCGATTTCGACGAGTGCAAAATCTCCATCATCAAAGTGTACTTTGCAGCGTCGGCTTATTTACTTATTCTCGTGAAAGTACTTCTTTCTCCTCAACATATTAAACGTGCCAAGCCGGCAGCGGTGGAGTCAAAAGCTCGCAAGCAGCGCAAAACTCGGAACAGAAGAAAATAAGAGAGATGCAGGGGTGGCTCGCTCGAGGCGGGGAGATGAAACAAGGAGTAGCCGAGGACTGCAAAGCCGATTTGCATCGGATTTTTGACGCGAGATGGTTGGCGGGCGGCGCGCGCTAGCACTAAGTTATTTAGCAAGCGTATTACACGCTGCAAAGAGGCAGCTGAGTGCGGACGGGGGGCAAAAGAATTTATCCCGGCGCTATGATCTCGTATTCACGGAAATGAGCGCGCGCTTAAGGGGAAAATTTCAGGGCCATGAAAGTCGCGCATAAAGCGTCTGAAATCGCCTCGGCGGCGAGCGTGGCGGCAAAAGCAGCGAGAGCGCGTTACTTGCCCCATAAAGGAAGCGCTCGCGACCGTAAAATCGCCATTGAATGACTTTTTTACCTGCCCGCCTGACTGCCCCACGCAAGCGTTCCGCGCGCGTTATGGCTGGGAAAATACACACACACACGCGCGCGCGCGCGCGCGAGCAGTTGCGATTTGCAGAAAAGTACACAGAAGCTGCGCGATTTCGCCAGTCATTATTGTAATTTTACGACTTCGGCTCTCGGGTGCAACGTAGTGTGCCACTGCTACTAGTGCTGCCGCTACTTTATTTGTCTCCGGAGCGCGTGTGAATTTTCGACGATGTAAAACTTAGTTTCCGCGGACATGAATATCGCTCACGCTTTCGGATTATAAACTTGGCTTTGGCTCAGATTCAGAACTTGCTTTTATTAGCGCGCGAGCAGAGCTAGAGCGTTTCAGCCTTTTCATAAATCCTTGTTAAATGGGCCCGCGAGCACTGTTAGCGTTAAAAGTGTCTTGCTGCATATAACCCGGACTTGACAACTTACGCTCCATACCGTTATTTATACCAGTCCTAACGTTTAATTAAGTGACAGGAAGCAGATTCAATTTTACGTATTTATAATTCTTTTATTTATACTTTTGGCATTCATTACCGAAAAACTTGATGTACTTTTCGACATGTCGTCGAAATTACTATATTTCGGTACATTTGTATGCAATATGCATGTGAATTTATATACAAATTCGTACGTCGCTCATTTTAAAATACACGAGTACATAAAACAAGATATGTAAAATACGCATTATTCAAGATTTCTAAAAATAATATTCCCACAGTACCTACACGTTTTTCTATTCAAATCTTAAATTAATACACACTTTTTCAAACACTGTAATTTTAATTGATCTATCAAACTTATTATATTATAAGCTTCAAAGTCTAGACTGTGAATTAAAATTTTATACGGCGTAGAAAAAATATCAAATTGCGAACATTAAAGAACGATATTCAATTTCTACAGACTTTACATGGATAGAAAAAGTTAGTAATTGTTAATATACACGGTTAGCAATGCGGAAACGAAGATTAGAATAGGTTCACAGTACTGGGCAGGTTAGGACTCAGTACTAAGCTGTGTAAGAATGAATAAAATTTCGTGTAACCTCCAATCCTTCTGCATGGAGAAAAAAAATGTTAATGGTTACTAACCCGGGGTAGGACTGATTACGAAACTGTCTAGTAAAAAAATACTATAAGATTTTTCCTATAAAAATTGTATTGAGCACTAAACGTCTAGTAATCATTCCCAGTTTATCTAGTAATGAGTACCCAAAACCTACATTGTACCAAATTTACTAGACAAACTAGTAGCCGTTACTAACTTATTCTCTTCGTGTGCTATTCATGCGCCTTAATATTAACAAAATTCGTATACACATAGACTTTATAATAATTATTCAAATAGTAAGACATTTTCTTTCAATAATATATGTATAACATATAAAATAAGCATAATATTAAATACTTATTCAATATTATTCAATTATCATAGTATGGATGATTACTATGAATGCATTAGGAATCAGTCCAAACGGTTTTTATCCATCATGCACTGTACTTGTCAGTCCTAACGCCGTTTAGCAGCAATATTCCTATCTTTTTCTCTCCGTATATATATCTTCTTACATTAATTAAATATTTAAATTAAATAAGAAAACTTTCTACAACCAATTCAACAATGCAATTATCCCGATGAACATAATCTATGCTTTAAAATTTAACTATTAATGCTCTAAAAACGAATTCAAGGAAGTAGTTCGGCAAAGGTGACATCAGGACTACCCTAATCTCGTCCTACACCGTACACGAACACCATGGAACGGGTAGAGGTCTCAAGGCAGCAGCAGCGGCAGCAGTGGGAGCTTTTGGTCGGATCGCGGCGTCGTTGCACTGGCCGCTTATTTGCTTTCTTTTGGAATACATTCGGGTCAGCGTGAAATTCGGGCTGGCCGCGCGGACATCGACAGCAGGAGGAGATTTCGCCCTCTCTCCCTCTCTCTCTCTCTCACGGACTACCGCACAACCACGTCTACTATAGCACGTATCGCTTTCCTCCCCCCGTACACACACACACACATATTCACCATAGCCAGCAGCGAGCGATATATCTATACGCGCGACTTTGCCATAAAATCGATATCTAACCTAAGCTCTCGCGGCTCAGAAAGTCGCCGGTGCAGCCGCGCGAGCGCCGGTTCGTTTCGTAAATTGGTCAAAATGTATATACGTGCGCGCGGCCCCTAACGGGAAATGGACTTCGTCTGATATTCTCCTCGCTCTACGTTCTTTCTTCTCTTTTTACCTACACATACACGTATACACACACACAGAGAGAAATATATCTATGAGTATGTGTGTGTGTGTGTGTATATATAGAAAATATATATGCGAGCGTCGATTCGCGACAATGAGTCTCAGAGCTGCATCGCCTCTGCTGCTGACTTTATACGTGTTGCCGAGGCACCGCCAGCAGTGGCGGCGGCAGAGAGACTCCGGGGAAATGGAATTTTTACGATAAAAATCGCTCAGCGACTCGGAGATTTCAAGGGGCTCCGAAGAGAGGGAGAGAGCGAAATAGAGAAAAAAGCGACATTATTCCGTCCCTCATGATTTAATTATCGGTTTTATAGCACTTTATCACTCCTATTCTGGCGCGCGCTTTATTTGTCGTGAGTCATTGACAAAGACGTCCACTTAAAAAAGGCGATTATACTATATCATCGAGTCTTATCAGTACTGCGACGCGCTTGAACTCTGCGGGGCGAAATCTACGTCTCGTGCAAATTAATCATTCCTCAGTGCGTCGTAAAATACGAGATAGAAAATTACAAAGTTGTTAAAAATTCTAAGATTTTATCCCTTTTAAGCTCTAGTTCGCATTTTGAAATATCACTGGACGAATTTTACGCGAAATTTCTGGCAACGCGGTATTCGCATTAAAAGTGCCGTAATGGAGAAAGCGTTGTAATTCAATAAGATTTTAGCGAGCATATGGTCAATGATCGATAGAGTGTAAGTAGATGCAGTCCCGGCTGAGTCGGACATCTATCAACACTTTTCGTTTTCGGGCTCCTAAAAACTTTCTCCATATTTTATCCGCACTTTATCTCGTGCTCTTCCTCGCGCGCGAACTTTCGATCTTCATCCCCCCTCCCCACCCGTCAGCCCTCAAAAGCACACTCGCACCTTCCTCCCTTCGTCATTCACCCCTTTGTACGCTCGGCGAAATTTCCATCCGTTCGTCGCGAGAAAAAGACAAAAAAAAAGCAAAAAAGAAGCTGGAAACAAAAAAGCCATATATCAATCCTTCGTTCGCCGGCGTAATTTTCCAGAGGTTTCCTCGTCGCGCGTATATAAATGCACGCAATGCGCGAAGACGAACGCGCATGCTGCACCGGACCAGCGCCACACACCGCAGCCGCATCGCGCTGCAGTAGCGCGCAACACGCCAGGGACCGGCGACGCAACGAGGCGCGCGCGGATCAGCCCTTTTACGAGCGCGATAATAAAACCCGCGCACGGGCCGCGCGTTTCGCGCCTTCGCGAGGCCACTATAAGTGCGCAAAGTTTTCCTTTTTTTTCTCTCTCTCTCTCCAGCTCGCGCGATGCCGCTGCTGCTGCTGCCACCGGGGCGGGCCGAATATAAACGTCAGTGGTTTGCGCGCGCGCGGTGACTTAATAATCTGACGAACCGCCAACTTTCCTATTGCCCTTTTATGCTTTTAGCTCTGGCGCAGCGGCACAAGGAAAACTTTAACGCGTGCGCGCGCGCCTTGGCGTTTTTTTGTTCCTCGCTCGCGCGTCGTCGTTAATTCAGCAAGGCGGCAGGCAGCGCAGCCCGGCCAGTCTTTAATTATTGTACGCGCTATATAGCGCGATAATTGACTAGCTTTATTAGGTGCACTTTATTATTAGATAAAAATTTTAACTTCGCTCCGTAGTTCCTCTTTCTATTCTTTGTTTACTGCCCGCGCCTTACGTTTAAACGAGCTCTGCACAAAGACCGATTTGACGCGCGCGAACGCTTTATGTATTCGAGCTACCGCGCATTATTCGTATAATAATTACCTAGTTCTTTTTTAAACGTTTCCGAGAAGACTGGGTGTCTCGGCGTGCATATAGAAGGGACGCGGAGCTCAGTGAAAATCACGAGCGAAAGATAACGTCGGCGCTCGTTGAAGAAATCGCCGGCGAACGTGTCGGACTTACTTTTTTCTCGGTGCTCTCTCCCTTCGCTCCGTCTCTTGGAAGGGGGCGTGGAGGAAGGCCTGACATTTGTCAGGAGGCGAAGCCGTACTTTTTTACCTGAAAAGCGACGGCGACGAAACAGTCGAGGCAGCACCGTGGAGCGAATGAACAAGAATGCTCTCTCTCTCTCTTGCGCGCGCGCTCTCCTCCGAGGCTCAACGAGCAGTGTTTGGGCGCACAATGGACCCCAAGCTGAGGTGAGAAATGTCGCCGAGAAAGAGACTACTACTCTCGGGAGCAGCCGGGGACGCCGGAGCAGGCAAGACCAAGAGAGGGAGAAAAAAGCGAGCAAAATCGAAAGGAAAGCCAGCGAAGGAAAAGACAATGCCGCGGGGCTTCCCGTTGTTCCAAGCTCCCGGAAGCAAGCGAGCGAGCGAGCGAGTAAGCAAGCCACAGCGCAAGCAAGGAAGCGCGTGACTTTCATAGCGCACAGCTGTGTGCGAGGGAGGGAGGACGCGCATAGCGGCTAACGAGAAAGGAGCGAGATTCAGCGGGAGAAAAACGTCGTCGACGGCGGCTATACCTGCGTCAATGAAGTCGAGCTGTATATTAAAAGCGCGAGCTTATACGGCTACGGCTGCAGCCGCTGCCCTCGCTCCTCGCGTTTAGCGTAAACGTCCACCCGGCGGTTTAACGGAGAGGAGGAGGAGGTGAGCGCGTTGTTGCATTGTCGCTGCGCCCGACTCGTATCGTAAAGACCCGGGCGCTCGCGCGTATAGACGGCGAACGACAAGTGCGCGGAGAGGGAAGGGGCAGGCAGGAAAGTAAGAGGAAGATGAGCTGGCGCCATATCGCGGCCCCCAGCGAAGATCGAGGTGTGCAGGTAACAGGCGCGTTGGTGGCCTGGCTGAGGATGCGTCGGCGAGAAGGTAGCACAGCATACTTTGACGTTACGATGGCCTTTAAAGTTGGAGCGAGTTATGGGGGCGGCGTCCTCGTTGGCGGATGAAATATCAAGTGGATCTTGAAACGGAAGTGCTACCGCTCCACGCAGTCTACACCTTCTCTCTCTCTCTCTCTCTCTCTCTCTCTCTCTTTCTCTCTCTCTCTCATTATCGCTCTCTCTCGCTCGCGGCCGGGGTTTCAGACTCCCCGGAGACGAGTTCAACTTGGTTCGATTTTGTATTTGCACCCTCGGCTGTGTACTACCCCATCCTCCCGCACCCCCGATACGTCGACGGTGCTTTTATTTTTTTAAACCTCTTTGCTGCCGCTGTTATATAGCTAGCTACCTTCGGCCTCTCCCGTAAGCCTCAGTTGCCGAGCTCTTGTTATTGACGGGCAGCCTCGTTGCAGAGCCCTACTAATAACTTACTACAAGTGGCTTTTCCTTTGCCTATATTGATATTACGGGTTTTCTTTGCGAAAGTTAATGTAACGTTGTTTTGCAGGTCACCTTTTTTTAATCTTTTGCTGAAACATCTGAAAAAATGCGTGTGTGCTTTCAAAATGAATATTTGTTAAAAAACGGTATCGAATAAATACTATGGTATTAGAGCAATAGCTCTGATGCTGAGTGCTAAAGCGTTGATCCTCTATTGTTGACGCTTTACTTGCAGTGCTGCTATTGGATAGAATGATCACCAACGACCATTCGAAAGCTGTGATCTGTGAGGCTTATCATACACATGTATGTAAAATATACGCTCCTAGCAATCTTTCAAAAATTGCAAAATCATCGCTGCTTTTCGTGTATCGTAGACTGAGATAAATCGAGAGAAAATTCGTAATTTTTGAACTACTACATTTTTTACCTGTCTTTGAGAATGCATTCTGCTAAAGTAGTTAGCATCGTTTTATGAATGTGTAAACTTTAACTGCCATTTATAGGTAGCGCAATGACCTTTAAACCGAAAAATTAAATAAAATTCAATGTGGTAGTAATTCAAAAGTCAACTTTAAAAATTAATCCGAAAAGAATTTACTGAAATAGTAAGATTAAAATATATCAATTTAAAGTATATAATATTATGAAAATTGTCATACACAGCGAAAATATAGATAAAATCTATTTTATTATAAAGTCGCACAAACTTTATGACGTGACTGTACGCACGCTATCTTGCTTGCTCTCACACGCATGTACCTTAAAGAATGCCATATAGTATATATATATAATAAATAGTACGGTATATTTTCTTCACGTTTTTTTCAAGATTTGTGATTTATTACTTCCTGAGAAAAGAAACAAAATGTTTAAAATATCAATATTATTGTACAGTCAGAACTCTAGTAATATGCTTTGAAATTCGTAGTAATAATTTATTATACGGATCGAAGCCTATTGTCTTTTTAGCTAAATTGGTTGGCAAGCTTCCGAGATCTTTCAGGAAATATTATAAATTAAAAGTTGAAAAAAATTGAGTTTTACGGTTTTTAATTTTAAAAGTTACAATTTTTTTATTAACACCTTTCAGTTTTAAAAAATTTATATTAAATTTCAATTTTTTAATGATTTATAAGTTTATTTTTATGGCAGATTGGGGGAAGGGGGTAACTCGGAATAACTTACATTGATATATTAAATAAATGAAGAGTAGAATAAATTTTAAAATCGAGGGACAGATAGTAGTATTAACCCATTAACGCCGAGCTGATCAGAATTTTTACTAACTTTTCAACGTGTTTATTTATTATGTTATCAGACCAAAAAAATAATGCAATACCTCTATTCCTACGCAAAAGTTGATGCTCTTTCAGAATCTGAGCTCAAAATTTCGATTAGACACCGAGAAAAAAAAATATGGTCGATTTAAACGTGAAAAACGTGAAAAATTTTCGAAAAAAAAATTTTTTCTCATTTTTTTTACAATGATACCGCAAAGGTATCAACTTTTTACTATGATCAGAGGTGATCACGGCACTCATACATTAAGAGGAATTTTTTTCAGAAAAATTCATCGACGCGTTTTATCAAAATGGCGACAGAATGAAAAAATTTTATAAAAATCTTAATCTATTGTTTTCTTGAAAACTATAAACTTTAGAAAAAAATTTCTAAGAACAAAAATGTCTTAAAATTAGTCAAAGAATACTCTCAAATTTTGGAGACAATTTTTGATTTTCAAAATTTCAAAAACTCCAATTTTTCAAAAATACCTAAAAAATTTTTGAAAAAATTTGAGAGTGTTCCTTGACCAAATTTAAGACTTTTTTGTTCTTAAAAATTTTTTCTCGGTGTCTAATCGAAATTTTGAGCTCAGATTCTGAAAGAGCATCAAATTTTGCGTAGGAATAGAGGTATTGCATTATTTGTTTGGTCTGATAACATAATAAATAAAGACGTTGCAAAGTTAGTAAAAATTCTGATCACCTCGGCGTTAATGGGTTAATATGTGATTGAGTACTATATAATTGATGTTTCTTTGCAAAAGCAGAGAACCAAAGTAGTTAACAGCGTTTCTATCCTTAAAAACGCAGACTTTTAAAATGTTCCAGGGTTTCGCCCTCCCAACTGAAAGTATTCAATAAAAGAATTTTTTGATTTTCTTATTTTATGGGGCTTAATTAAATAGACATATCTTGATATAATATATACTTTTAGAATAACAAAAAATCATGCCAATTTCTTTTTTTTTGCATTTAGGGTATAAAAAAGCGAAAAGAAATTATTTGAATACTTTAAATTGGGAGGACAGAGATCTCCTAGAACATTTTGATCCTTTACAAATTTATTTCGTGGAAAATGCATTTAAAATTTTGTTTTTATTTTGTATACTACTTAATATTAATTATTTTTGAGTGTGCGGCTAAGAGGTTACACCACTCTGGAGGTTGAAAAATATATATCGCAATTATATTCGCTGTGAGCACGACAGATAATGTACACAAAAATAGCGCCATCTTACAGTTGAGTGACGTGATCTGGGTAGAACAAAATACACAGGCTCTAGTTATGGACATTCAATGAAAATAATTTTTTATAAGTTTCTGACAATTTGTGTGATCTCAAATTTTTTTCTTGAATTGAAATATTTATTTATTATTAAAAAACAAGATAAGGATATTTCATTAGTAACTCAGATTCATTAGTAATTAAAAAAATATTATTTTCATTGAATGCCCATAAGAGCATGTGTATTTTGTACTACCCAGATCACGGCACTCGACCGTAAGATGGCGCAATTCTTGAAAATAAGATAACATATACTATACCATATGTTCACAGCGAATAGACTGGGTGCACGTAGACTTCAGCGCCCCCAGGTAGCGGAAAAACGACTAAGTTAGCTGAAAAATAAACAATCCATTTTGACCCAAATATGCTAATTTTAATCTGAAAAACGTTGAAAACACCGAGAAATTGTTGCATAAAAAGCCAAAAGTTATTATTTTATCCGTTCTATGTATAAAACCGCAGTTATCTATTTATTATTTGCACCCAAACGATTTGTTTTTCCACTACCGGGGGGCGCGGAAGTCTACGTGTACTCAGCCTATTATGAGCCCTTCATTTATACATACATTGAAGAAGTTTCAGATTTTTTTTGTTTTTCTATCATGCATAATGGCGGAGCTCCAGTGCATTTTATTCAACACCCTTTTTGAGAAGGTACTCCACGGTGGCGTCTCTGGAGAACGCTATTTTAGTGTTAAACGAAAAATCCAACAGAAATATTGTCTACATGATAAAATCTAGGAAAACTACGTAGGACAAAATGTGGATTTTTGCACAAATGGCACGTATTTGAAAATAAAGTTTATATTTTAGCATAAAATTGTCAACTTTAAACGACCGTAAAACAAGAAATATTGTATGTATTTAAAAAATCCTACGTATTTCCCTAGATAATATATTTCTAAAGATCCCGTTTAAAGTTTTGTTCGTCGACCTCAGTGCACCGATGCGCTGCACTTGAGTGGTTCAGAACTAAAAAAAATGTGAGTGTTTCAACTTCTTTCTGCGTGACGTTTTATATTTAAAGGAATAAAGTAATGTTAGAAAGAAAAAAATTTCAATTTTTTTATAGTCTCGGGGTGGTGTAACCCCTTAAGAATATATAATTGAAACAAACAATAATATACCTAACCTATTTTCGATTTGTTTATCAATATCAATATGCTTGTATCGGGCAAGGTGGATGGAGTAGCCGCCATAGCCGATTATGATGTCTAGGTAGTGCGCTCGGCAGTTTTCAATATTTAGGTGTACGTAGTGTTTGGAAATGCTGTTTAAGTGGTCGAAGTAGCCGATTCAAGGTCTCGGTAGGTGGTGCATTTTGAAAAATTTCGTGTCAACGTGTTTGATAATCGTATATAAAATGTATGTAGGCATGATTAGCTATGAAGATCAAAAGCCTATACCTATTTAGCAATACCCTATTTGAACATCAACATCATCAACAACTTCGACCAGTAGGATGCCATCTCCACAAGGAAAGTTATACATAGACAATGAAAATTACGAAGCGCATTGCCTGTAACCTCGTCATCGGCCACCCCGATCTGATCTTTTATTATCATTTATCTGTGAATACTAAAAACTACGGAGCACGTTAATAAAGTACACTGAGAGAAAGAGATAGTAATGATTACTATACATGTATAGTAAATTGAGAACGATGAGTCGAGTTGGTAAGCAGTGCTTGAAACTCAGTACTCAAATAGTTAGTAATCAGTATACAGATTCCATAATTTATATAGTACTTTTTACTATACATGTACAGTAATCGTTATTATCTTTTTCTCTCCGTGTATGAAAAGTAAACAAAGCTCCTAATCTCTAATATTTCTAGATCAGAATAACACATAAAATATGTATAAAACAACCCTAATATGGCTGTTAGTATTTACTTTGAAGTAATTTTGATTGATTATTGCTGTTTTAGTTTCATTAGTATGATATAAATTGATTTTGTAAACTTTTGCCTTATATAAAAAATTTGCCAAATTTTACCTAGTATAAAAGCATGTTAAGCATAAACTGACCGGTTGTTGAAAATCAACAAACTTTAAGAATAGTCACATATCTTTATTTAACAATTTTAAGTCGTAATATCTCTGGTTATAAATAGTACTATTATATAAATATTACTACTTATTGAAATAAATAGTACTACTTATTGAAATGATGCAGATAGTTAAATATTATTATAATATCCTGCATACAATATTAAATTATAATCTAATAATATAAAATCGCAGATAGATTTTCATAGATATAATTCTTTAATTCAAGGGATGTGTACAAATGATTTAGAAAATACTAGTTCTTAAGTATTAGGGTACTTTCAGCTGAACGGTTTTTCCGAACAGAACAATAGCGGAATTACGCCGAAGCCAATAGTTACGCTGCAATTCATCTTCTATCTTTCTCTTATAAGACTATTATTTGCTCCGCCCGGAAAAGTACCGTCCACCTGAAAGCACCATTAGACTTCTCAATATATATTTATAATTCAGATTTTTAAAATTCAACATTTTATGAAGCTACAAAATGTTGGTTTTTATCATACTTAAACTTTCTCTTCCAAGAAGTAAAAGTGTAAATTGAATACTGCCAACTTCAAAACTTGATTAAAATTTAATTAACTGAACCAACTCTCAAAACCCTTGAAGTTAAAATTATTAAAACAATTCATCACTGAAATTGTTCAGAACTGCCAAGCTTATTTGAATATGGTTTCACATCATTTTTAAGGGAATGGTTAATAATAACAATATAATAAAATATTTATATGCATATATTTATACAAGCTAATTGAAATTCATCTATTTATTTACATTCTAGCAAAAATCACGCCATGATGCAAACATTAAAAAAAGAATCATTTAATTATTTGTGTTTATTAATTTAATCATTGACGATAAAACGAAATGTGGTATTATTGAATGAAACGCATGCAAATATCGATGTTTGTGCAGATAAACAGCAATACAGCATTCGTTTAATCAAGTTTTATAATTCTTTCAATTAAATAAAATGAATTTGGCTGGATAAATTGGATAACCGAAGAAAGGTTTTTATCATAGCAAAAATTTAATATTCCTAGTCTCTACGAAGGAAAGACGGGGCGGCGAACGTGTGGTGGAGGAGTAATAATGACTCTCTCTCTCTCTCTCTCTCTCTCTCTCTCTCTCTCTCTCTCTCTCTCTCTCTCGGAGGGGGAATTTCATCAGTCCTCATTAACACGACCGTTGGATTAATTCAGGAGACGCGGCAGAATTTGCGCGCATGGTCAAAGAATCGTCCCCAATATATTGAAAGTGATGATTGCTTTTCTCCCGTGGAAGCTCGCAGGTCTGAACGTCGTCATCAGTGACTGCAAAATTAAATTTAATAAATGGTTAAATTAGTGCCGACAAGAGAGAAGAATTTCATCGTCGTCAACGAGGTGATGCACTCTACTGGAAATCGATAAGACATCCTTAACTAGAATTGGATCCCAACATTAATTTAGAGTATTTCTAGGGTATCAAGAATTTCGAACATAATAGTTTACGGACATGCAACAACTTAACATAAGTTTACACCCTAAATACATCAAGACAAAAGTTACTTGTTATAAAGTTATATTAATTATTATAAAACATCTTCACTTCAATTTTTCTTGACGGAATTTTTTTTTCTCTGTATATTTACAAAGTAATATAAAGATGAAGGGTCCACATGAAAAAGGTGGTATGTCAAATTAATTATTCAACAACACGTATATCATATAACGCATAGTACAGTGATACAGTGATATAAGAAATAAAACAAGCATATTGGCAAAGTCAAAATTTGAAAGAAAAAACTGACATGCCCTTCAGACGCGTTCGCAAAAAGTTAGTCCATCCCGAAGCAGTGGTTAAATCTCTAGAATTGATAAAGTGGCCGGTGTTCATCTGGCCCGGCCGTATCGCATAAATCGAATGCAAGCTTGCAAGCTCCCGCGCTCTCGCAGCAGCTTTTGTGTTCCGCGCGTCTCGCGCACACAAGCCGAGCGTTTAAAGAGCTCGCCCGCATTCGTCGCTTCATCTCAATACGGCGGGGTCAAGCGCGGGCGGTCCATTGGCCGGCCGTAGCCCGCCAGAGTACACCGGAGTGCCGCAAGCAGCGCGCGGCCGCGATATATTTGCATAGAGCACGTTGTTTCCGGGCCTCGCTCCATCGTAGTTTCGGAAAGTCGAAGGGTGTACTTGGGCCGGCGTTCGAGCGCCGCCGCCGCCGACGCCGCCGAGCTGTTAAAGTTGGCGGAAGTTATGGGCGCGTCCTCATTGGAGCAGGGAATATCGTGAGCGTCCTTAAACGGAAATATCCGTCGACGAGTCGAGAAACTACGAGGTGCCTCCTCTATCTCTCTCTCTCTCTCTCTCTCTCTCTCTGTGTTTCGCTTTGCCTCCTCCTCATCCTCCTCATCCTCTACTCTCTCCCTCCGTTCGTTTGCACGGTTAGGTCGTTCAGTCGGTCGGTTGCTTGGCAGAGGCTGCAGCTAGTAGTGCTGCTGCTGCTGCTGCTGCTGCTGCTGCTGCTTGGCTGCTTGGCTGCCTGCTTGCGCCGCAATAATGACGAGTCGAGAGGACGGCCGCCCGCGCCCGCGCGCACACTCGCAGCCGCAATTCGAACGGTTCGTAAATTACCCGGCGGTTACGGCACGTAACTACGACGTGTTCGGCTGCATGCAAGTACAACGCGCACAAGCCGATAGAGAGAAAGGCGAAGAGGAACAGAGGAGAGATAGATAGAGAGAGAGAACCGAGCTTTAGCGCACAGAGCCGACCCAGCCCTCCCGGTATATGCATGCTCTCGGGCTTACGTACACAGTCTGATTCGTGATTCCTGATTCGTGATTCGTGATTCCTGGCATTAGCCGGCGAGGTGCCTCGAAACAAGGAGAGAGAGCCCCCTGCGTAGCAGCTGTCCTCTGGCCTCTCTCTCCCCCTTAGCACTCTCTAAACCGATAACGAACGGCTTGAATCGATCAAATTGAGAGACGAGCCGAATAAGCTATCACGATTTGCCTCAGAAAATCATTGGGCGGAGGCCAGTGCTGGGCCTATGCCATGTACATTGCCTCATTTGCATCGGATAATCTTAACGATGTTGCGCCTGCGTATCATTTGGATGATTAGTTCGCGCTGCCTTTGCTTTACATGCCTAATTCAGTAGCGATCCTTGTAATGGAGAATTACTGAATCTTTCAAACATCCAATAATCATAGACCCAATATTTTGTCAAATGTATTTTATTATGCAGGCTCCATTAATACTCCTATATTAGATTTTCTTGTAGAAATCCGATTAGCTTTCTCCGATAACCAATCAATCCAAACCTTGTTCAACTGAACTCAAAGAGAGTGGGAGCAAACTGTTTAACTGTTCAAACTTTGGCCAGACATTATTTGATTGACTTAAAGTTTGAATAAAAACTTGGGAATACAATGTTAGTTTAGCTATACCATGCAATATGCACGCTGTCGAGAAAGTTTTCATTAAACAAGTTAAACAATAACTCAGTACATTTATTAGTAATTCAATTAGTTTTATTAATTCCAAACAAGTGAATGAAGGTGAAATACAGCACACCGGCGATAGAGGGTTAAGTAAGTTATGAAAATATGAATTTTATCTTAAATGCTTAGTCGTTAAATTATGAAAAAATAAAGATAAAAGTAAAATTCGTAAAAGACAGTAACAATAGGTTTGGAACGAGGTAGCGAAGCCAGGCATTCGGGTCTATATTGTGCGGTGTGTAGAGCGATCTACGAATCAGCCAGTGTACTTAGTTAACTTGACCGGTACATTACGTCCATAATAGGCGCACCACCAACTACCGCGCAGGGTGCAATAGATTACGGCATTTCGCCGTGAACCATTAACCCTTCTCCTCTTCCCCCTTCGCGCTTGATACTAAACCTGAAACTCGGCTGGCACAAAATATTATTCGACGTCGATATATGCATTTAGCCGAGAGCGCGCGTTGCATAGGCCCGCATTCTGTCAAAACTGCCTCTGCACTTTGCAGCTCTCCCTCTGTATTTTTCTTTCTCCCACTCCCACTCTCTGTTGATAGCAGCGACAGCAGCAGCGGCGGCAGCCCTGTACGTGGAAAATTTTCAGAGAAAACGTACAATTTCACAGCTTGCTCGGTTTCGTTTGCCAATTGTTCGTTGCTCCGGCTGGGCTGCTGCATGCTGGACACGAGCGTTGCATGATTCTCCCCGGTTCATCGACAAATAAACCTCGGAGCGGCAGCGGCGCAAGTCTCGAATAAAAGTACATAATCCTATGGTCGTTGCGATTCGTTTGGACAATGCCAGAAGCGAGAGATGGCCGAGCTATGTGACGAAACAAAAGCACGCCGCCTGTTATATAGAGCCGCTGCTGCCGCTGCTGCTGATGACACAGGAGTTAGCCGCATTCGACCAAATGCATCGACGCCGACGCATCGGACGCAGTTATAATTCACCGACACATCTCACGTGTTTGCTCTGCATGACGAACCTTTTTTTTAATAGATGATACCAGGCCTATAGATCACCAATTGTATGTCTACTGTACTCAGCCAAACCTTTTAATAATCGTTTAAAACAAAGCTTTTGTATTAGCAAAGTTGTCGATAAAGGATGTAATTAAATTAATGTGTGTCTAATCTAGACGTGTGCGAATATCATTTTATAAATTGCTATAATAGAGCGCATACTAGAGAAGAAAAGTTTTCAACTCCTATGTAGAATCTACAAAAGTAGTACTCTGAGTTTAATAGAATCGACTCTTGTAACATTTACAAAGCTAACCTAACAGCTCAGTTAATGAGTTTCTGTTAGACTCACATAACAGAATTTACAAGAAAACTTTATACAGTATCTACCTGGTGCGCATAATCGTCGCTTTCGAGGTTAGGTCTACTATGAACCGGAACGACTAACTGCACAGTTGTAAGGTCCATGTATGTCAGAACGCCAATAACGGAATTTACCTAAAGTGAATACGCCGATGTTACTGGTAATCAAACAGACCACGTTATGCATGCGCAATAAATAAAACTATTATAATAAAATCTAAATTTCTAATGGTATCATGAATGTACTATTTTAAAAAACTGTTTTTAAAAAACGATATGCATTATTTAAAATGATTGAAAAAATATTAGATAAAAGTATTATAGATTTTTTGTCTTTGTTGCCAGTCAATCATGATATATTGTTTATTTCTTCCATTTGTAAACATGTTTTCAAAACTTTCACTACTTCAAAAACTATTGCCTTATGTTTCTTTGTGTTTCCAAAGTCTAGAATAAAGTTTCGAAGCATTTGCGACGCCTGCAGGCTCGGAGTTATGCTGGAAACTTTACGATTGCTCGGCTTTTCTCCTTGCGCTGACATATTTTCTTAATTATTATCAAAATCCGTAAATATGTTAAGCATCGGTAAATAATGAAAAAGTATTTTTAACGCGTTGGCTTTTTATCTTTTACGGCAGTGAATTTTCACGTTACACACGAGGCTCGAAGCATCACACGTGGCTACTTCAGTACCATTCGGATTCCCGTGCAGGCTCGGGCAACTCTCGGTTTTTCTCTGGGCGACACCGCCGACACTGACGACCAAGCCAACACAGACGCATACCGCACCGCTTACACACCGAATACTTAAGCCATTGTTGGAAAAAACATGCACGCAGACACGTTAACGCCGAGCATTGCACGGCCGTTTTTACCTCGTTTCTCTTTTCTCCTCTATCCCTTTTATTTTTCATATCTTTCTCTTTTTCCTTCCCGCACGTACTCTCTCTCTCTCTCTCTCCCTCTCTCGCCCTCTCCGTCCATTCTTTTTAGCTTGTCTGTTCTTACAATCTGTACTGATTTAAATGCGTATACAAGTCAAACATATATATTTTTCCTCCCTATTAAAATTCTGGTTCATGAATTTACTTTGTAAAATATGAACCTTATTTTCTAGCGGAAAAACTCGTACGGCTCGTACTCAGCTTTGCGCGGAAGAGTCGGATTTGCATTTGAGGTTTCACGCAGGAGGGCTGTGTATTTAAATACTTTTTCCAGTCTTTTAATGAAACAAAGAAACAATTAGTCAGACATGGATATATGTTCTCTCTCAACGGGTGCTTGGTAAATGAAAGAGAAATTGTACATCAGCAAAAAATTATATCAGGACAGAAAAATTTTGTAATGCAAAAATAATGTTTTGTAAAAAACAACTGATTGCGTAAACCAATCACTGTATAAACGCAATAATGAAGAAAAGCATACCACAGCGCATCGACGTTATCTCGAGGTCAACATAATTCCTCTTTCGCTCAACATTAAAATGTTTACGCTTGAGTAATTGTTTTTGGCGTTAATTGCGAGCTCGCGGATTCATTTTAGTGGTTTAAATTTCTTGCATTTAAAATTCCTTGTAAATATGCTTACGCCAAGCAAATAGTTTTACACAAAGTAAACCCGAGTTTTCCCGACTAGCATCTCCTCTTACTCAAAGAATATTAAACTTCACAAGAATTCACGAAGACACTCAAAGGATTATTTTAGCATCCCAGCAGCAGCTCGAAACACACTAAAACACCGACGCACACGGGTAGGCAGCTGCTTCTCGATCAAGTCCAGGATGAGCGCTGCAAGCGAGCGCGCGTGTAGACCGAATGAAATTGCAAATTCATCCATATAGACCGGCGCGACGGCGGCGCCCGCACGTCTTGCCATACGTCTATTAACAAATATTATCGCTCATTTGCATCGTAATGCAGTGTAACGCAAGCGAGCTAGCTGCGCCGAGTGGAGGTGGGGGACCTGGACACGTGTAGCAGAGAGACGCTCATTTTCATACGCGCGCGCGCGCGCGCCTCGCTCATTCTGTTCCCAAAACAAGCTCTTGAATTATTCCGTCGGCGTCGGCGTCGGGCCAGCCGAAGCGAAAGGACGACGAGCAGAGGCGCTCACCGCCGTGAGCGCGAGCGAGACGCGACGCGCGTTATTCGCCTCGCCTCACTCTGCTATTCTCCCGGGGCTGCTTCTTCCCGCAACATTTAAATGGGCCTTTTAATCAATATTGGTACTGCCGGGGCGCCGAGCGCTTGCGCCAGCCTTCGAACTCGCCTTGAGTGCAAATTAGACGTTGAATTTTCTATTCTCGCTTGCCTGTTAGCTTTCGTTTTTTTTGCCTTTTAACTCTTTAACGATGTTGGTTATAGTTTACAGTAGGACTTGAAAATTTAAGAACCTAGTTGTTTAAAACTTTTTCACGTATTTTCGGAAAATTTCAATGAGTTAAAGGATTTTTTATGAGAACTAAACGAATTTTATGTGAGCAATCTAAATATTAATGAACTATTAACTTTTACTTGTACTAGTCAGGTACCTTATTAGCAGGGAAAAAAATCGATGAACGATAAACACTAAACAGTACACAATTTCATTATTACTTTGACATTTTCTAGTCAATCTATTAATAGTTAATTAATTTTATCAACATTGTAGTTTGTTGTTACTTATATGTTGTTCTATATTATGAATATGAAAATTTCATTATAACAATTCTTTCGAAAATCTTAGTAAAACAAGGCTTTGAATAAAGGACTCTTAAATTATTGAACACTGACGTATATATGTATCTTGTGCTGCATTTTCTGTGCTAAATAAGTCACGCTAATTCAGTGAGTTATCGTAACTATAAGAGTTTTGCCTCGGAAATTATAAATTAATCAAGCAGTAAGATTTTATATTACTTACAATTGCATTTTAAAATAAAAAAATAGAGATAATAATAATTTGGTGGCAGAAAATTCACGCGCGAATCACCACGATGCTGCATAATTTGTTTGGTTTGAAAATATTTGCAACACTGACTTTTATTCGTTTATTTAATTTACATTTTTAAACATTTTTGTTTGCGTAAAGTACAGATTTTAATTTAGCGCAAACAGAGCGTGTTTAAAAATAAATATAAATGTTTAATTTTATAAAGTAATCGCTTCATATTTCAACCGAAATTGACTAACAGTAAATTGCATGTTTTTATTTTATTGATTTACAATTATTTTATCATTATTAAAATTTTCATTATGAGTTTAATCTTTCAAACTATAGTTCTAAAGTATCGTTTTCTACACTATCATGAAGCCTGTATCTATGTAAATATAATATTATATTATATTTCAAAAAATGCTCATTTTATACTGGCTTTATTTAAGCGAAATACTGTGTCAGGTTATATTTTTCCCGAGGGAAAGACTATAGCAATGTTATGCAGCTTTTCTAGCGAGCCTCTTTATTTTTATTTAATGGTTCTTCACTTAATTGCTATAAATAAAAAGAAAATTTCTGTAAATTTCAAAAACATATAACTATAGTTTATAATATAACTCATATATGAGTTTAAATTCTTATGCTATATATTGATATTTTGCCGTTTACTTCTTTATATTCTAGGTTAATACGTTAATCAAATAATATTGATAAATGAATGTTGTTCAGAAAGTGAAAGAGATCAAGCCGTGTAAAAGATTTTTGAAACCTACAATATTAAATACAACATGAATTATTCACATTTCAAAAGTTTACAGTTATGCTATATCAATTACATGAAGCGATCAACCGTTTGCGGAATGTATGTTAATTTTGAAACAATACAAGAATTTGTTTTGATATAATGATACTGCATCGCAGCATAATACATATTACACATAGTTCCATGTAAATTTCAAAATCATAATAATGAGGCAAAAACAAATGAGCAAACTGAAATTATACCGCAGGGGAATAAAATCAAGAAAAGCAAGTCGTAATACCAGGAAAAAGAATCCCGAGAAAACCCAGAACTGCAAACATAAAAGCTCAAGAATCTCCACGAGGGATCTTATTAAAAAATTCAGAATTAAAAATGGCAGCTTATCCATTCCTACATTCCCGACGATCACTAATTAGGGTTTCCCGCAGCGCTCGTCCTCTCCCCCCCCCCCCCCCCTAAAAGCAAAGAAAAAGAGTAAACCGAAGCTGCTCGGCAAAGCCCGACTGGCAGGAAGAGAAAGAAGCTACTACCGTGCCGAAGCGCAGCTGTACAGCTCGCATACATACAGATGCTTATATAGGACAAAGTCGAAGCGAAACAGAGGCGGCCGGAAGCTTGCGGGGGGAAGGTAGAAAGGAAGGAGCGCGCGGGGCTGCCTGCCTGCGGTGGCCCGAAGGTATACTAGGTGAAGCAGCAGCAGCAGCCCGCGGAACGCGTCGCTATCCCATAAAGCAGCGCGAGCGCGCACGTGTGTGTGTGCACGGCCAGAGTCAGCTGTTTAGTCAGGGAGGTTCGTCGCGCCCCCGCCCCGGCCAATTCGCTCCTAATAACGGAAGCGACGCCGCCGACCCCCCCCCCCCCCCCCCCCCTCGCAGCCGCCCCGAACTCGCGGGCTTAATCGGATGCCATCGAAATACTGCTGGCGCGCGAGAGAGGCGACTTATTAAACCGTACGGGAGCGCCGAACGAAAGCGAGCATACACTCGAAATCGAATGTCGAGCCAGAGGAGAAAGAGGGGCTAAAGAGAAAGAGAGACAACACACGTACATGCATACACGCGTAGACACACACACAGGGATGGAGCTGTGCGCGCCGGCTGCGCGACATGAAAGCAATTGGCCTCATCGCAATTTTTATTGTTCTTTTATTGAAGCCGCTGCTCGAGCAAGCATGTGCTCTCTCTCTCTCTCTCTCTCTCTCTGCTCTCCATGGAAAACCGTCCGCTCTCTATTTCTCCCTCTCGCTTTTGCGCTTTGGCCCCGCGCTCGCGGCAGCCATCGACTCTGTCAGTCTGTTCCGCCGCCCCCGAGCAGCTCCCGCGAGCTCTGTCCTTTATTAATCCACTCCCCTGCTTCCCAGCTACTTTCGCGGCCGCGCGCTTTCAAAGAACTTTATTACGGACCGCTCACTGGTTTATAAGTTCTCTCTCGCGCGCGCGCGCCCGCGTTATTGATAGTTGCATGATTTACTTGGATTAACTCGCTCGCGCGCCCGCCGCTACCCCGCGGGACCTCGCCGACGTCGCGCTCGCTCGCTCGTGCAGCCGACTTTTTTTTACTACCAATGAGACGACGTATTGTTTTAGCTTTTATGCTCGGCAGTTTCTCTTTACGGCTCTTTAATTTTCATTGCTTTCTCTGTTCCAGGTAAGGACTTGTCCGCTTTCTTTACGTCCCGATGGCTGCACTGGTAAGAATCGACAATCTTAAGAAACTTCGACTTTTATACAATTTATTGTTCTCTGAACCGGTAATATAACGCGCGGATCTTACTTTTCCGGAGAAATTTCATTCTCCGTGAAAAGCCGCGACTTGAAACATCTTCTCCGAATTATAGTAATAAACCGCGGCGAGCCTTCCCTCCCGACGAAATTGTATTCTCTAAGCAGAGCCGCGGCCTTAAATATTGGATAAGCATTATCCACTCGGGAAAGAATGATTAATGAAATTTTAATGTTTACGCTTGCGCACTTTTTCTATCGAGAGCTTAAAAAGAAGCAAAGCAGCGCGGCGCGGCGCTCGCTATAAAAGCAAAACGGAGAAATCTCGTTTCACAACAAAGTACCTCCTTTTTCGTATCCCGGCGTCTAATCTCGTTCCACCTCTAAAGCTCGCGCGCAGACCTGATCCACACCGCACCAATACACGCGCGGCTCGCTCACCGCTGTGTACGTACAGCCCTCGCTCACACGAGCGTGCCTTAAACACACGCAGACGCTCTCAGCGGCAGGGGGAGGCTCTCTCTCTTCTTGCTTCTTTTTCTCTCGTTAACGTGGAGCTGTACTCGCGCTATCGTGGAAACATAAGAAGCGTCGCGGGGGCCGAGCAGATCCCTAGGATTTTCCGCGATCGCCCTCCACTAATTGCGTCACGCCAAGCCGAGCCATGCACACGGCTGTGTCTGTATATATACACTCATACGGGGGGAGGCAGAGTGGACGGAGGACGAATCGAAGCGCTTAACCTGGAAACGTCGCGCGGGGCGATTCGAGCGAGAGAAGCCAAACTATGCGGCGGATGCCAATTAAAATGTCCGAAGACGTAAGTGAAGTTTTTCCGCGAGCTTTGAGCCGAGCGCAAAAGCCTGATTGAAGCTCGTTTACCGCTTCCGCTCTTGATCGTGAATTCTAATTGTCGCGCGGTGGCGGCCGCGAGGCAAAAACTGTCCTCGGTGTCGGGAAGAGCTTCGCAACCGGTGGTGATTTCGCCGCGCGCAAGAGCTCATAACAATGCTAACGATATACACACACACGGTGAGTTTGATTAATACGAGTCCAAACAACGACGCTGGCTTTTCGCGACCATCGGCGAGAATAACGAATGAAAAGTTGTATTTTTCCCGCCGGCCTTGCTGGCGCTGCCGCCGATGTCGCGCATGTTCAATTTCAACGGTATTTAATTAAATTATTGATCAAATAAATTTAATCAAGCGCTCGCGTTTCGACTCAAATACCTCCGGCAAAGCTCTTTCTCTCCGCCTCCCCCTGCCGCTCTGTGCAGTTGAAACCTCAGAGTAATTAGTCGCGTGCAACGGAGCTTTGATCGAGTGTAATGTTATAACAATGAGCAATCCAATTACACCAATTAGTCGAGTAAAAGGAAACTACGCGACGAGCGGACGCCGGGGAGCGGGAGAGAGCAAAAGTGAGTTGTAGAAAAAAAGGGAGCCCCGAGTCGACGTGTATAGGCGATTTTTCCCGGAAGGTCGTTTGCTCGCTCTCTTCCTTTGCTAAATAATACGCAAAATTAAAATTTCGCGCACATTCCGCGAGCTCTTACGTATAATACTGCAGCTGTGCAGTCGCTACCACGGCCCTCCCCAACTTCTCCAGCAGCAGCAGCGGTAGCAGCAGCAGCTGAATGAACACGGCACTGCGCCGGAATGCCAGCTAAATTATGCGAACGCACGGAAGATTACGATATATATATAATTCGGAGAGAAGGAAGTAGCGGCGGCGGCAGCAGCAGGTTCCAGTCTTATATAGGTGTGAGGCATATTATACGTCTCTCTCTCTCTCTCTCTCTCTCTCTATGCAGTTCTCCGCCTACAGCCTCTATACTACATCTAGGCTCTTAACCGTCGGCCAAGGATATGGGCTATGCTCTAGGTACCTACGTACGCTACGTACGTAGGTACGTACGTCTGGAGGAAAGTGGCCCACTTCTAGCGAAGGAAACTCGAGGACCGTCGTCTACGTCCTCGTCGTCGTTTCTGATGTCGTATAACGAGACGGCCGAGTAGCGGCGGCGGCAGCAGCAGTCGGCGCGAAGAAAGAGCTCGCAGTGCCGGATATATAGAAATGGCCGAGGCGAGGTATAGCGGACGCGACGATTTATCCGATTTAATTGCCGTCTCGTCCAGATAATTAATTACACGGTCGTGTAGAGTGCGAGAGAGAGAGAGCTTTTCCTCTCGCCCCAATCTCTCGGCCAGCCAGCCACGGCGAGCCACGGAGAAAGAGACAAAGGATGACATGTGGGGGGCGTCCTGCTGCCAAACGAAAGACGCGCACAAAGGAAAATGGACGGGGGGAGCGAGAACGACGTCCTTTTGAATCAGCTGCCGGCGCGAGTAATTCGTGCGAGCGATCATTTTTTTTTCTCCCTCGTCGCCGCATTCTACTGCCGTATATGGGTGGACGGAGGGATGAGAGCTGCGGAAAAAGCAGTCGGCAGAAGTTTGCTCTTCACCTTCGCGCGACCCGAAGCTATATACGTGTGCTTTTCGGACTATCGGCGCGAGGGTGCGAAATTTCCTAGCGACACGAGCAATGCGAAAAAGGGAACGAATGAGAGAGAGAGAAAGAGAGAGAGGGAAAGTGAGAGAAAAGCAGAGGCGGGGGCCTCGCCAGATTGAATTACCTGTAGAAGGTAATTGTATTATTTACAGTCGCCATGGGCTGCTGTTGCTGCTGCTGCTACTACTACTACTACTGCCGGCTTACGTAAATGCGAGTGCGCAGGTACTTTAAATTCATTGCGGGCTAAACGTTAAATAGACGTCGCGGGTTCGTTCGTTCATTCGTTCGTTTCGTTTGGCTCGTTGGCTCTTTCTCTCTCTCTCTTTCTCGCTTTTCGAGCGAATTGAAATTTATTCGCGCGCTCGGCCCAAAGTGGAGAGGAGGAGGTCCCCTTTGGCATTCGCTCGTCGTCGTCCGGCACGTCGTGTCCGGGCAACGAAATTATTTGGCAATCCTTGCGCGGACGCGCTTGTGCGCGGGAGAGCGAGAGAGAGAGAGAGAGAGAGTGTCAGCAGCGCCGGCCGATCGGCAGCTCTAGCAGCGTCCTTTTTGCAATTTACCTTTGAAATCGTCACCGTGCGATGAGCCAGCGCGCCGTCACGTATTACGTCGGTATCCCCCGTACCCCGCCGAGTTTGTCTTTGGCTCTCTCTCGCTCGCTCCCGCTCTTTCTCTTTCGCGCACGTACAAACACACGCGGAGGTGGCAGCTCTTTTGCTTTTGTTCAATTGGCTCCGCGAGCGCCCGGCGTCGATCCGTCTCGACCGACCAGCAGAAGCGAGAAAGAGACAGATAGAGCGCGAGAGAAAGAAAGAGAGAGTCGGAGAGAAAGCCGAAATTTCGCGCGTTCCACTCGAGCCGCACGTTTGGCCTTCGACGAAAACTACTCTCCGAATGGAATCGAAAATCCGTCGCTGAAGTTATCTTGAAATGCGAATCAATACGGCGATTCTCTCATGAATAAATCACGAGTTTTATATATCTATATAGCGAGCGACGCAACGGTTCACGTTGTGTGTGTGTGTGTGTGTGTGTGTGTGTGTGTGTGTGTGTGTGTGTGTCGGTGTTGGTGCCGTGCCGGCCCTACCAGCCGCCTACGTAACGCCGTCCTAGGTATTCGGAGCGCGTGTGAAATTACTATTGTGACAAGTCTACTGTCAGTTCCAAAACTTTTGATCGGCTATCTCTCTCTCTCTCTCTTCCTCGATGTCTGCTTCCTCGGCTCCTTTATTCGCCAGCTTTTCCCGGCTATTTCGAATTTTTCCCATTGCGCCATTGTGCTCCCTGTATATAATCGAGAGTCCACGAGGCGTAAACATCACGCGGCGCGCGCGCGCTTGTGTCGGATTTATTGATAAAAAGATTGGGGAATCTCGGCCAGGGCTTTGATCGTTCGCTACAGCTTGCGCGCTTGCGCCGGCCCGCGTAAAACATATTTAGGCGCGCGTGACGCGCGCGCTCGCGCTCGGCCGTCAATGCGTTAATGCCCGGGCAAATAAAATCGTTATTCATTACCGAAACGAGCGCCAGCAGCGGTGCAGCAGCAAATCGGACGAGGCGACGTAACGGCCGGACAGGCAGAGAGAGAGAGAGAGAGAGAGAGAGAGAGCGTGTACGTACGCGTTGATAATGGCCGGGATCAGTAGTAACAGCCGCAGCCGGTCCGGCGCCGTCGGCGCTCTCCGGACACGCTTGTTATACTCGGAAGCGCCTGCAGGCCGCTCACGCGTGCTGCAGCACCACTGCCACTGCGTGTCCTCTGTACTTCTGCGACTATATCGGCGAGAAATTAATACGTCGTTGAGCGCAGCGGCGCGCTGCACGCGGCTAATCATCGGGCGGCTGACCCGCGTGATCGATCAACGTCTGGAGAGGCCGTTGTTGGAGCCAGGACCGACCGGGACAGTCAGCTCGTCGATTATTTTGCCTCGTCAACAGGCAATTTTAACCGAATTAATATCCATTATCGAAATGCATTGGACGCGAGGGCCATTTGCTGTGCGCGGCGCGGACACTCGAGGATGCGCGCAGAAGCTCCGCTGCGCGGTGAAAGTGGCGGGGGCAGGAGGGAAAGGGAAGAGGGCGAAAGGCCAGCGTACAGCTACTGGCAGCAAGAGAGAGAGAGAGAGAGAGAGAGAGGGGCGCTTGTGAAAAATAGAGGGATCTTCCGCTTCGTTTACATTACGGCGACGTGACGAATTGCTGGATCGGCATATTTCGACAGACCGATCCGTCGATCGCCACGGAATTCTAATTTCCCGTCGCGACCGCTTTTTTCACTATTACTCCTCTGCTGTGTGTGTGGCTCTCGCTCTCGCTCGCCCTGGCTTTAGCACACGCACACGCAGACACACAACCGCGCCGCGGATTTTTCAAAAGCTCACTGCGGCGTTTAGCCTTCGGTCTTTACTCTTCTTTTATTTTCCACAAGAGCGTTTCTCTTATCCTTCTTTACGCGTGAATCCTTTCTCGCTTAATTGATTGAACATTCAATTTAGAAGATGGAATTTTCTTTTCTAAATTTATAACCGCGAGTTTATTTGTCCGTGTGACTGAGTGTGGGAGCTTGCTCGTGTGAGCTGAAAAATTCTAGAAAATTTCATCTGGTGCAGTAGTAATTTCGAATGGAATAAGTTCGGAGAAAATCAACACTCGATTGCTGGAATAAATGTTGTAGAGTGCATATTCGCAATTCATCGACGATTACATTCATGCGAGCGAAATATTTTGATATTTCGAAATTATATGAAAATGTCATGAGCCGTTATTAACCATTTTTAAAAAAAATCAATTTTATAAAATAACGTAGATCGATAAATTATATTGCAATATTACAACCTGAAAGTTGCTTTTGACATATGACACTTTAGAACTTTTCATTGAAAGTACTAGTACTTAATCGAAAACCGAAGGACTTAATGACCTTTGTAAAATGGTTATATATTTATAGTGTATCTGTAGGGAATTGTGTATAATTATTTCTGATAGTCATTGTTGTGCTAAAATTAAAGTATTTCTTTGATTACTCCTAGTAATTTAAATTTTTTAACCGTCGTATTTAACAAAAATACTTTGGCTGACTCAAAACTTCTTCGGCTGTTATTGGTTGTCGTACAGTATGAAAAATGAGCACTCCAAGTTTGTGCCTCCACCATAAAATGTCGCTAATAGTTACTTTAGCAGATGACTTTCTCAAAGAGGAAGTAAAAATGTAAATATCAATAAAACCAAAACTAATAGACCATATTCACTGAAATTTTTAAGTCCCTTCTAAATATCTATAACAGACATCCATGCAAAATTTAGTGAAGCTATGCTATTTTCGAGCATCGATGCGCTACACACAAATACATACGCACACATACACATACACATACACACACAAACACACATACACGCACTCACACGCACGCACACACCTAAAAAGCTATTGACATTTATAGTTTGTTATTAAATAGTCATTTTGCTTCAGGTCACTCAGAGCTAAGCCTTTTGTCAAAACAAGAGTTTAATTCAATATAGCATATTTATTTAGTTATATTATTATCATCTAGAGTGATCTACTCCATTACTGCCAATTTAAAACTGATTTTTATTTGTTACTTTTCAGTATGTCTAATTTATGAAAAAAAAATATCATCAAAAGTCTTAAATTATTTATTTTCATTCAGAGATTTAATTAAATAAAATGCATCTTCGTTGCGCTATTACTGACAGAGCAGTTTTAACGACGTATTACTGACCTCCCAATTACGGTCACTCTACGTATTTATTAAATTTGTGTTGAAAACAAATTATATAATCAAGTATATCTTGTCAACGTAATAAATGATTGATGCCAAAGAACACTTTTATTATGAAAATGTATGTTTACCGCTTCGACTACAAGCTCCGTACAGCTGAAGACTTATTCAAATTATTTAAAGGAATAACTAGTGATGTGCTTACTTGCGAATCATGTCGATAACAGATATAACTTTGTGTTAGAACTTTTCTACGTATTAATTTGCAAGATATTGGTATTTGTTTCTTAAAGGAAACTGACGCGAGGCATCAGTAATTACTAGGGGGTCAGTAATTGGGTAGATCAACCTGTAAGAAAGAAAATAATAAATATTTGATTCACTCCTGTTTTGTACAACCTTTATTTTAACACATTGAAATATATATTTCAAAATTTATATCATCGCAAATTGGAAAAATCATTATTAGAAATATAATAAATCGATAAATATTAATTCAAAAACGAAAACATGGACCTCGTTTGAATAATGAAGGCCAAGTCATTATCGAGATACATTCGTTATAAGCGTCTGCTTGGAGGGTATAAACGAAGTATTCCCAGCGCCCATGGTGTCGAAAAGTGGTAAAAATGTTTGCCCGTAAATGTATTACTATATATTATATTGTCAATACAGACGGCCTAATCTCAAAAGACATTGAAAAGAAAGTAATTTAGTCAACTTAAAACGATTTTCTTGTGTATTTTTATACATCAAATTGATGCTGCACCTATGCAGATTCATACAGTTTTTATAAAATCCCCATATGATATATGCTGACTTGTCCAACATTAATATTAACCCCATACCAAGTAGATGGCGCCTCATGTAATGCTCGCAGCAAGTAATTAAAATAAATTTGTTTAATACATCATCTTGATTATCTCGAAACCAAATAGATTTTATGGCCTGTACAAGGATTTCAAGATATAGTAAAAAATATCTCACTGGAAATTTTAATATGGATTGCTGCCAATTTACTCTAGTTATTATGGGTAATGGAAAAACGATTTGTATTACAGAATTCTTTTTTTAGAAAAAAAAAGATAAAGTCTTTAAAATTTATGAAATATTGTTGTGGATTTTATTAATTAAATTATTGATGTTACTATATTTTTTTCAATGAATATTCATCATATGTGTTCGAGATAAACCAATTTTTAAAAAATAATTACCTTTTCATATATAACTAAAGAACAATAGTAGCTAAACTCTTTCAAATGTATTTTTACTGAATCAATAAAATTACTCCTAACGTACAATAAAATACGAAATATACATAACGTATTTCATTAACAATCTTTTTCTTAGAATAATATAAAGCTATATAATTAAACCGAAGCATTTTTTAATTTCTTTATTTTCACTAGAACTTGAACCATCGTAGGAGGTAGGTGCATTTAATTTCGTGAGATGCATTAACAATATGTTTTTCGTAGAAAAAGCTTCGCAGTGGAGTTTATTAGCAAATAAATTCTGTCCATTTCATAAAAGCATGATAAAATTAAAAATTCTGTGAACATGTAACGCACTATAATAAAATTAAACTAGCTCGCCACGCGGTCTGCGGCCGGCGGCCGGCAGGCCGTGTGACTCGCCGCTCCGGCACTTCAGAGCGAGCCAAGCTCGCTCTGACTCACCTTTGCACCTCGCATCGTGAGCATGCTCACGATGCAAGGTATGCAAAAGCGAAGCTTTTTGCATGTACGGCACGACCGTCGATGCGTGCGCTTCACGCTCGCCTATCATTTTTATTTTTTTATTGATCCCTGTTGGTTTGACATATTAAAAAAACTAATGTATAGTATAAATTTATAATATTTAAAGTAATACATTTAATAATGTAAAAATAAAATAAAAAAGAACAATATATACATATAAATACAATTGAAAATAAATACAAAGATAATTAATAATATATATTATGACGTCATTAAACCTCCTGACCCGTCTACGATGGAGGATTTCATTAAGGTAGGGATCTTGAGGAGAATGATTTTATTGTTTATTGTGTACATATATCGGATTTCTCTCCAAACTTTGTTTAAAATATGTTTTTGTAAAAAATGTTACATACAAAAAAGTTTTGTTCTTTCAAGATCTATAATTTTACCGTGAAATTTTTTTGCGTAATGTGTTATAATCCAATTGTGACCTAATAATTGATTTTTCGTACCTTTTTTGTGCTTTATTTCTCGATAAGCTTTGTTTAATTGACGTTTTCATAAAAAATGTTTCGTACAATAAAGTTGTATTTTTTCGAGATTTACTACTTTACCGGGGATATTTGTAACATAAATTGTGTTATAATCCAATTGTGGCCTTAAATCAATTTTGAATGCTTTTTTTAGCTTTCATTTAGATTTTTCGCGATAAACGTTGTTTAATTGACGTTTTTATAAAAAAATGCTAAATACCAGAAAGTTGTATTTTTTTGAGTGCTACAATTTTACTGTGGAATATTTTTGCGTATAATGTGTTATATTTCAATTGTGGTCTAAAAATTGATTTTCGAAGGCTATTTTGCGCTTTAATTTGGGTTTTTCTGGACCTTGTTCAATTGACGTTTTCGTAAAAAATACAGCTAAAATTTGAATTTTAATATATTCAATATTCATACTATATGGTAATACGCTCAACGAATATGTCTCAAAATAGATACGTTTACTTATTAATATGAGACAAGTAAGCTCTTTAAGTTTCAGCCGGTTTGACCGTGGGTTTGCTGAGTTAATCAAGGAACTTGATCACATCCATACATACATCTATACATATATTTCAGAGTGCTTGAAATGTGTTCCAATAGTGTTAAAACATGTTTTTATGCAATAATTTGTTAGTTTTTAAGTATTACACTTTTTGCTATGACGAAAATAGAAGTCTCTCCCTTGGAACGGTCTTGCCTAAAAAGCGATTAGCGAGCAATGTGGAGCAATCGAGCAGAAAATAGCATTTTTCCATCGACAGGGAAAAAGAAAAGTCAAGGGAGGATAACGAGGAGGCATCATGGCGATTGTCACAGCTCGACAAATACGAGGGTACATGATAATGCATTCACGCGCGCAGCGGCCACGGCCGTTCGTTGTCTCTCGCGCTCCCGTCCTTTTCTCCGGGAATAACAGATAACGCTTGGCTCTCACAAATAGCGCGCGCCGAGCTAGCTAGCTCGGTAATACATCACACTCGGCGGATTGTCGTTTGCCTCGGTTTCTCCCTCTCTCTTAGCGACTCTGTCAGTAGAGGCTCGCGCGCGGGTGTCGGAATTCGACGGAAGCAAATTTGTCGGGCACAAAAGTCGTCCTTTTCCGCTTTCTCGAGCCATTACACTTAGTAGGTATACCCAGAGGCACTCCACCTGTCGAGCCTTCCACGAATCCCTCCTCTCCTCTCCTCACCTTAATAACTCTCAGCGCCAGAGCTCCCGGAGCTCGTAGAGAAGCAGAGAGCTGCGGGGCCAAAGCCAGGCCAAGCCCAGCGCTATATAGCTCGAATCGAGGCTCGCCGAGCTTTCAAATAATTTAGTTATCGACAAGCAAACGTTTTCGACGTTCCATTAGGCGAGGGAACGATGGAACGTGCGCGCGCGCGCGTGTGTGTGTGTGTGTGAGTGGAGAGCTACGCGGAGAGAAGCAGCAGCAGCGGCAGTAACGGCCCTCCCGGACCTTCATCGACGGCCTGGCTCTGCCAAGAAAATCGATTAGCGAGAGAGTTTATAACGCGCGCGGCGCGCTTTCAAAAAGCGTATGCCATCCACCGGATAAATCCCGGCCCCTGAGCCGCCGCCGCGCACTCTTCTTCGTTTCAGCGCACCGCCGACTCGTGTCTACGCGTTACACGCGGAATCAAAAACACGGAAGAAATATGAAAAAGCCACAGGAAAAAGAGAGGAAAAATGTACGCTAAGAAAAATGTACGAGCGAGGAATATTATATATAAGCGAGGTAATGCGTAAAGAAAAGTGGAGGAGAGAGAGAGAGAGAGAGTGGGCTGTGGCGTGTTAAAGGGAAATTGCGTAATTGCGGGACGGCGCGCCAAAAGCTCGTCGCTGCACTCCCCCGCGAGTCCGGAAGGAGCACCGGAGAGAGAGAAAGAGCGAAAGAGAGAGAGAGAGAGAGAGGGGGATGAAGGAGGAGGAAGTGAAGAGCTTGCAGTAGCGGGCTAAAAAACATAGCGGGAAACTTGAGCGCTAATCCAACGATAAACACATCAGGGAGCAACGTTTGCATTGCATATTTTTCGTTTACAGACACACACGCACACACACACACGCACGCACACACTCACACGTGTTACGTCTCTCGCTAGTTGTATCTATATCTCTTCCTCTCTGGCTGGTGCTGCTGCTCGTGTACACGCTGCTCTCTCTCTCTCTCGGACGACTGTAAATCTGCGCGGCGGCAGTCGCTCTCCTGCGTGTCACGTTGTTGCATCGCCGAGCCTCCTTTTATTGCGCGCGACGCGAGGTAGCGAGCTGGTGCTGCTGGTGCTGCAGGCTTCGTCACTCATTTTTTCAGCTCTCACGGCGCATAAAACTCACGTCCCCGCGTAAATCCGCGGACAAGGGAGCGGGGGGGCAGGAGGAGGCGGAGAGGACTTGTCGCAAGTGTTTTGCTGGCTCGCACCGAAAACCTTTTTTTGCCCGGCAGCAACCAGCCGGCCGCCCGCCCGCCCCCGCCTTCCACACCCCTCTTTATGCTCTTTTGCCACGCGAGACAATGACGTGCTAGTTCTGTCGCTCGTTTATTTTCCCCGACTCTTTTCCTCTCCCACGCTTTTCTTTTCTTTCACCTTTCTTTCTCTCCCTCGCTCGCTTGCTCGCGCTCATTTTTTTTCAGATACGCGTCCATAAAGAGCTCTCCGTATTTTCTGCCGCAGCTTGAATTCTTTAATTACTAGTGTTTGTCGCGGCTGCCGCGCTTTTTGCCTCCAATTTAGAGCTTTTTCCAGTCTTTTTTTTTCTTTCTTTCTTTTTTTTTTCGTAAAAATGGGATAATATCCTTTTGTCGATTTCAGCTTGGTACGGGCTAGTGCTAAAACCTAAAAAAATTATTCGGATTAATTATTTTATTTTAACTTAAAATGATAAATGTACTATTCAATTAACGAAATTATGGGGTTATTCATATATTACGTGATTCTTGTACGGTGAGAGGAGGGCCAAGCCATACTGTAATAAAATATGACAAGGGGCAGGAGGCACAAGTGTACTGCCGCGTCACGTTTTGTATTTCTACGTTTTTATATTTTCGAAAAAGTTTCAAATAAGGTATTTCTTTGCACACAAATTTGTGGATCAATTTATCAAATTAGTTTTTAAATTTTGTTTCAATTTATCAGTTAACGATGAAGTTAATGATGAAGAAATATTTATTGCATATCGGAATAATTCATTAAATTCGAGGAAGCTAAGTGCTATTGAATTGGCTACGGTTTTTACATTACCCCTTCGCGATATAGTAGTAAGCGAAGTGGTAAGTATTCTTACCGCCAGTTTTAAATCAATATTTTCAACATCGAATCTATTTTTTCAGGAATTATAGTGCAGGTTTTTGCTATCTTGGACTGTGAAATGTTCATTCTTGATATTTTGACCACTAATAGTTCAATATATTTATTGTTATTAGAGTTATAAACAAATTAGTTGCAAAGAATGCCAAAATTGACGAAATAATTTCTGTGATAATAAGTCCTTTAAACATGTATAAATTATATATGGTACTTACATTTTTTGGGTCGCTTTATTAGGCATCCAAACTCATATTTTAGAAATTCAAGATGGCAAATCCAATTTGGCGGATGAAAATTTCCAAAATTGCTTGAATCTTTACAAAGAAAAACTGTATTTAGGCGTCTTATTGGATTCGCCATATTAAATTCCGATTAGGAATCAGAGACCCAAAAAACCCGTAGGTACGAACTCTCTAGAAAAATTGATCTCAATGAATTATTCATGGCTCACGGGCTGATAAGTGGTTGACTGCAATATGGCTAAATAAAAGTGTTCATTATAATCAGTGATGGGCAAAATTGTACTTTTTACTTTTTTCTTTTTGAAAATAGAATCATCGAATTTATCAACTCAAAACTGCTATCATTATTCTATAAGGGATTTGCCAACTGCCCGATAAATGAAGTAAATGTGACGAAAATAATGGATACATTTTGAAGAATAAGATGTATTTTATTTTCTTGTATAAATAAATTTTTAATTTTATAGAGAAAGGCACCGAATTAATTTGTAGGCTTAATATTTATATATATTTCCTAACCAATTTTTTCGAAAACTGTTATTCTATACTATCACGAAGCAATACTATTAGTCATAGTTATCTCTTTCTTATATAGCTAATTTTTACGAACTGTTCAACTTTATAACATCGTTTTTTATTTACGGTCATAGCAATAAACTGTAAAATATTATACGTGACAAACGTGATATACTGTAAAATATGAAACCATTCAAAATTTCACCTACATACCATGATTTTTTTTACAAAAATGCGTTAGCTTTTGCACAAATATGACATATTTAATTTCAAATACGAATTTCTTTTGGTAGTTACAGACGTACATGACGTCATTTTTACAGTTTTGCGGATGAAAATTTAACAGTTTTGTGAAAATTACTCTGTGATCGGAAGTCGAAAATCACAACATGATTAAAAACTGTTTCTGTTACTATTTTAAATAACGAATTCAATTTCCCTTAAAGTATTAAGTTAACTTTCGTTTCTATTTATGAAAATTCGTCTCTCACTCACGTTGAGGACATTATAGTCGGTAACTATCTACAGCTTTTCACACGAGACAATCGCCGTTACTTTTTCTCGCTGGGCAAGCGACTTGCTTATTCCTTTAACATAAATACAATACCTACTTTACATTGCGAAGCATTTTTCACCACAGGTAAATACAATACATTTTTAGCATAAGCACAATGGCACGCTTCTTTACATAAATACGAGCAGAGTGCAACTGCATGTGTAAAACTGCAGTGAAGACTCATTTTCAGCGCGTTTCCCGGCTACTAACGTTTATTCGGCGTGGCACAGGTGGCGAGCTTGGCTATAAAAATCTTATTAATTTCTATTGCTACATGCGACGCCAGCGTTACAGTCTCCAAAAGCGACCTTATGCAAAAATAAAGCAATTGTCTTTGCAGGTGTTGATACTAATGTATATTTATCACTTACTACTGGCGAGTGAATAGCACTCTAAATATTCGTTTTATTATGAGTGCAATGACTATCACAATAAATAAAAGCTAACTTTATGTAACTATATGCAAATTTATGAAAGTTATACCTCGAATGCAAATCCAATGAAGGCGAAATTTATCGATGGCACTCGAAATGGGCTAACAATTTTGATTGCTTACGACTCGCGAGAGATAATGAAAACATGAAAATGTCGCTGATAAAAAAAAACGAGATAAAAAAACTGCATTCCCGTACACATAACACGCGCATAAAATATATCAAAAAAATGCGCACATTAAGTGCGTCCGAGCGGGCGACCGAATACGCATATTAATTGATTTTATTCAAATAAACAAGTATATGTTTGCTGCATGGAAATTGTACCTTGGCGTGCGTGCGATACGCTCCTGCCTGGCTGCCTGGTGATATTAAAATACGGGTGGCAAATATTCGCGAGAAGCGAGGGTAGAACAATCGGCAAACGATGCAATCACCGCCTTGCTGATTTTAACGCATTTGGAGCTCGCAGGTTGCAGCGCGCGCGCGCGCGCGTCTCGCCCATATCCCTCCGTCCCATTCCACTGCATATATAGGCGAGGAGTGAGCGAGCGCGCGGCAGCAGCTCGCTCGTTATATAGGCATTGTACCAGTTACGTTAATTTGCGTTACGCTGTTTACTCTTCATATGGCGCGCGTTATGTATATCGCGCCGCTCCGAAGCCGCAGCGGCTTTGAACTGCGCTATGTGTATTATGTGTGCGTGCTCGGAACATCGACCTCTTCTCTCTTCTCCCTGTACTCTCTCTCTCTCACCCTCTCAATCTCTCTCTCTCTCTCTCTCTCTCTCTCTCTCTCTCGCTAACGTCTATCGCCGCACGCCCGTGTTCTCGGATCCACTGCTATTTCGGCTATAACCGAGTTCCTGATTAAATGCAACATCGGCGCGTAAGAGCTTTCCTGTTTATTCCATTTCCAAGCGCTTCGGCCGCGAATAAATTCTCAACTGAATTATGCACGGGATTCGTTCTTTCGCGATAGCGAGCGCAAGGTGCACCGGGCTCTTTCAGCAATGAGCCAATTTTGCGTTGCCAGCTCTCTCTCTCTTTTTTTATTTAGCTCTTTTTGTGCGCACTCGTTCGAGCGTCGACGCGGCCTTTTCCACGACTTCATTGTTTTCCCGGCAGCCCCCCGCGGCCCCATCTTTTTAATGCGTCACCGGCTCGCGCGCTTAGCATGCGTTTGCTCTTGGTGTGCATGGCCCGTGTATAGCTATACGCGTGTACGCTCGCAAAAGCAAACAATGCTTATTGGATCAGCTTGATTTTGCGCGCACGCTGCACTTTTGATGATCGAAAAAGCAGTGATTTCAGGGGACGCTGGTGGTGGTGTTGGTGGCGGTGGTTGTCGGATGCAGTATAACGTTGCCGCTGCCGCTGCCGCTGCCGCTGGATAAAGCGTATAGTTGCAAAAAGCAGCGACGAATTAAATTAATTATTGTACAATCAGCGGGGAAAGCCTGTGGCTGCTATTTATTAATTAACATTTATACACTGCGAGCGAGCTCGAGAGCGATTTTATGTTTAGTCGGCCACGTGCCCGCTTACGTGGCACTTGGCGGCGCATTTCGTGTTTATAATAAAGCCCGTGTTTCAATTTCATTTCATTGACTTTGTGCGCGGCGTAAATAATTTGCAGCGCG
Source organism: Gastracanthus pulcherrimus (assembly GCA_949152435.1). NCBI lineage: Eukaryota > Metazoa > Arthropoda > Insecta > Hymenoptera > Pteromalidae > Gastracanthus > Gastracanthus pulcherrimus. The sequence goes on from OX424574.1 coordinate 183,351,920, forward strand.
AAAAATATCAACGTCACTCCATTGAAGGTATTTATGCGATATTCAGCCCAGCTTTGTACATAAAGGTGCTTTGTAAAGTGCCCTTGCAGTCAGCAGCTCGAGTCGACAATTCCCGCTATATCGGGCGAATAAATTATATTTCTTCGTAACGCGCGCGAGGCATTCCTTTGTTTACTCGCTCCTCGGTATTTATTTCTATCCAGCTCATTTTATTTCGCTTCCTGTTTCACCCTCTTTTAACTTTAGCTCCCTTATGACCTCTTCATTCACTCTCGCGAGCGTTAATTCGAGCCTCGCGTGTATTTTGAAATGTTCCTTTTTTTCCCTCTCTTTATTTTGTTTTAGCCTCGGCCCGGCATTAAAACGATTCAGTCGAGAGGGAGCGGGAGCAAGAGGGAGAAAGAGCTCTAAAATCCAGGTAAATTGGACTGTGGGAGTCGCCTCTTTCGTCTTTACGGTTCGTTACGCGGAGCAGCTAGCGGAGGTCGAGATTAAAAAGGCGATCCAAATAAGAAGTGCCAACACCACCGCTGCCGTCACTGCGCGTTAAAAAGAGGATGGCCGAGCGATACGCGATGACGACAGAGAGAGAGAGAGAGAGAGAGAGAGAGAGAGTAGCAGCGAGAGAAGATGAAAACGAGAGGGGTAGGGGGTGAGAAAGCATCATAGCGGAAAAGAGCCATAAAACCGATGCTTTAAGCCACCTTCCCTCTAAATCCGCTCTTTTAGGGCTGGGAAAGCGTCTAGCTCACTTCCGCTCTCTTTCTCTTTTACTCTCTCTCTTCCTCTCTCTCTCTCTCTCTCTCTCTTTATCCGACTGGTGCGCGTGGCGCGGCTCACTCTCATCCTCGGAGGTCGTCTGCAAAACGGGATTCGTCGCGCGCGTGACTTTCCGCGACTGCCAGCTCTCGCTCTCGCTCTCTACTCCGGCGCCGCCGCCGCCGCCGCCTCTCCGAGTGTTAACACGTCGTTCGGCTTTATGGAGATTACGTAATCCTGTGTTTTTAACCCGTCACGAATTCAACCTCCGACTCGTGATTCCTCGCTGGCTAGTAGTCACCCTCCCCTCTACCCCCACTCCCTTTCCTCTCCCGCAACTGTTATATATCTCTCTGTACACGTGTACAGGTGCTTGATATATACACTTGCGCGGGAGAACTGGAAATTCGGGGGATAAGCCCTCCCTTTCCGTGTTACTGTCTTTCTTCCTCCCTCTCTCTCTCTCTCTCTCTCTCTCTCTCTCTCTCTCTCTATCCTCGTGCACGGGCTCGCTCTCTCTTTGCCTATCTCGTATACACGTATACGCACGAGCATTCTTTTGCTCTCGTTGTCGCTATCTCCGCGCCCCTGTAAATTTTTATTCGCCGCGCGTTTACATAAACTAAACAACGAATTTCAAAGGCATGAATGCTTGCCTGCAGCCTCTCTCCGCTGACCCCCGCGGGAGAGACGAGGCGGGGATCGCTCGCAGCAAGTGCTCCCCTAGGTGGACGCATAAAAAGATTATTTTTTTATGTATGCCTCTCTCCCTCTCTCTCACCCTCTCTCTCCCCCCCCCCCACTCTCTCTCGGTTTGCCGTGTAGAGATATAGATAATTCACAGCGATTTTATACGCGAAACACGGTTGAAAAAAACAGCAGAGCGCTGTATATCAGATTTTACGGCCGGGAGATGTAAAGTCAATGTTGCCCGCGCGGAGATAGATAGAGCTAGATTGCGGGAGGCGGGATAGTAGAGAGGGAGAGAGAGAGAAACGTTTAATTCATCGATTACTCGCTATTGTTTCGAAGCGCACTCGAGAAAACTCGTTTTTTCCTTCCTCTCGCTCCTGTATACGCTTCTCTCTATACCACTCTGGTCTAGCCTCGGCTCTTCTTCGCTCTGTCTCTCTCTCTCTCTCTTTCTTTCTCTCTCTCTCTCTCTCTCTCTCTCTCTCTCTCTCTCTCTTTCCCATTCTGTCCCTCTATCTCTCTTCCGACTCTTATCGACTGGAAGTTCATTACCGGAGGGCAAACTTTCGGGTCACCGAGTATATATGTATCTCGGGTATACACGGGTATATATATAGACTGAAGACAGAGAGACAGGGAAGTGTTTCGAAGGCAACCGTAGCAGCGACATTGCGGGCTTGGGCGCGCGCGCGCAAAACTTGCGGATACGCGGCTCTCCTTTTAAGAAAATCAAATCCGAAATCCCTGCCTCGGCACCGGTAAGCACGTGAAAGCCCGTATAAATAAAACGACTTCTCCGACTACCTATACTACTACTACTGCTGCGGCGGCGACGGCGGCGGCGGCGGCGCGCGGCAGCAGCAACCCCCGCACCCCCTCCCTCGGTGCGCGCCAGTACATAAGTAGGGTATATACTCGCGCACTCGAGGCACGTAGCAGTCCGATGTCCCAAAAATTCTATCCTTGGCTTCCATGGCTCTAACGTGGTATAAAAGCCCTCGGTCTGTCTTTCTCCTTTAGCTCGAGGGGGGGGGGGCACGGGGACAGAGAGAAAGATAGACGGATACTTCTCCCCTCCCCCTTGTCCGTATCGCTCTATCTTCCTCTCGGTCGTGGAGCGAGAGCACTGCACGGCTAGACGAAGAAGCGCAAAATAAGGTCGCGAAATCCGAGGAAACGAGTGTGTGTGTGTGCTGCTGCTGCTACCTGCAGGGATTACACGCTTCGGGACTGGCATGCGAACGCTGGGGGGGGGGGGGGGGGTCAGCCGACGAGAGCAGCCGCGGCTTGGAGCATGTCTCTTTCTCGACTTCCTCGTCGCGTAGTCGTACCGACGACCCGATCGGCCGCAGTCTTATATATAGATCAAGGGATACGCGGAGGCATAGGGACAGAAAAAAGTTTTGATCAATCTACGTGAGTTGCAGTGATATCAGCTGGATTCCACATCGTGATTTAAGTCATTAGTAGTTATTGCGACGACGCTAGATCTAGCAAATTTTGAAAAATGTTTTTGACGAGAACAAGAAATTGAAATTTAAATCAATGTACAATGAATTATGCGATAAATCATTTCTGTATATAATATTCGAGTATCCTTAATTGATATGAATGTAAAGTTTTTACTTAACTGTTGATTTAACTTCACAAGTTATTTTGCAATTTTAGACGCCTCTGTTGTGTTCATATTATTATGTATGAACTACATATTATTATGTATTATGACTTATGAACAGCAGATAGAAATTTCCCGTTGTCAGCTAATATATTATCTCACGCAAAGACTACTTTAATGGCTCAAAGTAGTTATCATTTATAGCACTACTACAATGTATGATCTGACTACACTGTTAGAAATAGATGCATTAAGTTTAATGTACATGTAATGGAAGCAAATTTCAATCAGGTACATTAATTCCTTTTCAATGATGTAACTAAAATTTAATGTACAAATTTAAATTTAATGTACAAACTTAAATTTAATGTACATATATTAAATTTAATGTAAATACATTAAATTCAATGTACATGATTTTCGATTAAAATTGAATAATTTTACGTTACATTTACATTAAATTTAATATACATATAAATTAAAATTAAGTGAGATTTTACATAAAAATGTTTTAACGTACCTACTGGAAATGTGCTTACATTCACATGAAATTCATTGCATGCACATGAAATTTAATGTACGGATTTGAAATTAATCATGATTATTTTATTTTATCACACCCAGCCATAAAGTACGTACTTTTTCCCCGCCGAGTCGGGAAAAAAGCGCTACATTAAATCCGTACCTCCACTCTAGTCCCCGCCGCGCCGCGCACGTGGCAACAGCGCGTGGCGGCGGTAACTAGCGTGAGGTTAGGAAATTAATATGTAGCACTATTTTCCCTCTTCAGCGGTGAACGAGTACGAACTTTTTGGTAGGTACGTTAAAAAAACGGTTATTGCACTCGTGAATAAAGTGAGCCAACGATTGCCAGCGTGTGTGACGCCCTCGCTCCACTCTGGTTGGCCATGAAGGTCAGGTCGAGGAAGCCCACATTTTTGTTATTGAAAATTTCTTTGCTTGGGGTAGTTGGTTTTAGGGCTGGAAACATATGATGGAAAATGTTTAAAATAAATTCAGCTGAAAAAGGTAGCTTTTCACTACCTCTTGGCTGAGCTCTTTACCAAGACTGTAAGGTCTCTTAGTTTTCAAGATATTTGAGGTTATATTTCTTTTTTAATTTTATTGCTTATATGTCAAAGATGTCGCGGTCATTTTATATTAAACAAAGCAATTTTTAATTGTTATTTTGATAAACATACGAAATCAGAAAAAATTAAAGATTCCTCAATTCGTTTTTGTTTTATAACGATTTTTCTATTTTAATATTTTGAAATCGATAGTGAGATCTATGGTCACAAGCTTATAATTTTTTGTAATTGATCTTTCCACAACAATCGATAATAAAAAAACCCCCCTTTTCGAGCTATTAATAGGAAACAAATATAGTAATTTAATATAATGTATTAAAATAAAAAAATTCATATTGGAACAATATATTTAGTTTGAGGAAGCTAAGTGCCAATAAATTGGCAGCGGGTTAAAATTAGAAAAGAAATTTTTAATATTTTTTGAAAACTTGATTGGATCTACAAAAAGAATAATAAAAAAAATTTTAATGAAAAAGTCTTGCGCTCATTTTGTAATTCATGTCAAAAGAAGTCAAATACCGTGGAAAATTTTTTTTTGTTCATCATGTCCCCTAGAATCGTGTGAGGAACAAAGTTCCTTTAATAAATATGGTATTGAAAATACAGATTTATTGTGATGTGTAAGATCAAGATTTCGAGGTTGTACAACGGTAAAAGTTAAGATATTATTGTGTTTTGATAGCATAACAATTTTCCGAATCATTGCATTTAAACATAAAGATTTTTTGGACCCGGAAATAAAAATTCTTTTTTGGGGTTTAACCTAGACCTGACCCCGTAAACAAAAAATAATTTAACCATTCATAAAAGATTTGTATTTCAACAGCATTTGTTCTGAAAAGTTTTTCACTATAAATAATTGATAATAATAAATTACTCTTTTTAACACCATATTTATTGAAGGAACTTTATGGCGTGCATGATTCTAGGTGACATGATGAACGAAAATTATGTTTTCGACGGTAGTTCGACTTCTTTCGTCATGTACTAAAACTTAAATGAATCACTTTTTCGTTAAAAAAATTTCTTATAATCTTTTTTTAGTTAGCAATCAAATTAACGATAAAGTGCTCCACTTAAGTTTTAATACATATCAAAAGGAGTTGAACTACCGTTGGAAAAATAATTTTTGTTCATCATGTCACCTAGAATCGTGCATGCCGTAAAGTTCCTTTAATAAATATAGTGTTAAAAAGAGTAATTTATTGTGGCGCATAGGATCAAGATTTTGAGGTTTTATATCGATGAACATGAAGATATTATCAAGTATTTATAGTGAAAAAGTTTTCAGAATGAATGCTTTTGAGAGAAAATTTTTTTATGAACGAATATTTTTTTTTTATTATTTAAGCATTTAAAGGTGGTTTTCCCCCTTAATATTTATCTTTCAAAAAGTCCAATAAATAATTCAGACTATATGCAATACGTTTTATCAGATTTAACTTTTTATTTCAACAAGTCTGGCAAAGAATTTAGAATATACGTCATATTTTCACCAAAGTCACCTAAATTTTAATTCCTTATCTACGGAACCATCATTGTCATAATAGGATTATCGAACGATCACCCACCCAAGTTATAGTCGCAACTAACGCTGCTTGAATATGATCGCTCGTTCGAATATCCACGGATCACGCCAATAATGTTGGTTATATAATTATACTTTATTCACTTCTTTCTAGGATAACTTAAGTTTTATTGCAACATATTTCTTTTCCTTAATTATTTGTAGGTTCAACGCTTGAACTTTTATATAAACTTTATAAGTAAAATTTCCTAAACTAATTTGACATAGTGGGATCAAGCCATTACATCATTCACCTGTAATACTTGTCATGTGTCCAACCGAATGAGTCGAAAATATCCCATTTTTAAGGATTTATCGAGCGGCTCCCGCCTCAATGCAAAAACGCGCAAGAATGTTCAAGAGCTCAATGATCTAGTGCTGTCGTTGTTGCAACTACTGCGGGTGTCTCCTGTCGCGTGTCGGGTGGATCACAGGCCTGGCCGCTTTTAATTATTTTTTAAAAGCCCCAAGGTTTTATCTTTTATTATCGGATTCGCGCCTCTGCGTTTTACAGCGTAGAATGACAAAGAGCAGCAGCAACTCTCGCGAAAAATTCTTTATCTTGCGCCGATGCTTTCGAATAAAGAACGCAATGTTTCGTCGAGCCTCCTGGAATTTCTTTGTGCGTTTGAGCTGGAAAGCGCGAGTTTTTTGCACGTTAAAAAATACCTGGCAAGTGTATATCTGCTGTTGTCATAAATATATTTGATTATCTCTATTGATATGTAATCGGAAAATGTTAACCTACAAAAGGTGCAAATGGACATAAATCCATTCGGACAATACTAGATTTCGTGATAGCTGTGATACATAGCATAATTTTTTTTATCTAATTTATTATTATTTTTCGATTTTTATGTTGACTTATCACACATTATAAGTGAATGATATGGCAGGAAGTCATTTTTTAATAAATGTATATTAAATCCATGAATTATTAATATTTACAAGTTTTTAAAGCATACAATTCTCTTAAATCGTTGCAAGCCAATGCTGTATAAAAGCATTATAAAAGTATAGTATTAAATTGCATTCTTTTTCAATGTGAATTGTACTTTAATATTCATTAAAACGTTGAAAACATTAGATTTTTCTCTAGAATCAAACAAAACCACAGACAAAATTTCTCAGAAATAATTTTAAAATATATATTATGAATGTTAAACAAATCTGGAAAAATGGTAATAATTATTATTTTACATATATAATTAATACATACACAATCTATACTATTAATACATCATCCTTTATTAATTGGACTTTCCGTTGACTTCAGTAAAAGATAAAATAATTATGTATATTACTCTGAGAGATCGATAGATTCTGAATTTTTAATGTTGTACATTAAAAGTAAACGACTGACAGAATTACTAAAACATACACATTATAATTTTAAAAGTTATAATATTAGCGTAAATATATGTACATTTTACAATAAATGTTATCAAATTAGATATGTTATATCGAACGATGTAAAATGTTGATTAAAATTACACAGCATTTTATTGTAGATCGAAAAGAAAAAACTGACTGACCTAAATTGTTTATGCAAGCACGAGCAATTTTCGCAAAAAATAACGCAGGAAGAGCATAATGTGGGAAATGAGAAACAGAGCAATCAAAGCGCTAATTGATCGACAAATATGCAGTGGGTGTGCATATTCCAGTCTATAAGTTATTGGCGATCAATGAACATAATAGACACAAGTTTTGATTTAGCCCGAACAATGCGGGTCAAAATATGTACACATCGATTCGTCCGGGATGCCACCACCGCCGCCGCCGCAGCCGCTGTCGCACACAAAACCTCATCCCGATGTGTGTACGCGTGTGTGCGTGTGTGTGCGTGTGCGCGCGCACAGGGCCGCTCGCGTTCGTTTGGCGAAGCAGCCGACGTATACAGATTTCCGTTATAATAATAAACATCGAGTGATATTTGCATGGTCGGGCGTGCATCGCGATGCCGGCCAGGGATGTTTAGCCGTGGTTGAAATTCAATCGTGACGCGTTTTCCAATCACGGCCCACTGTAACGACATCGCCCACCAATCCGCAAATGCCAATCCTCGATCGCTCAGTTCTCTTTCATCTCTCTCTCTCTCTCTCTCTCTCTCTCTCTCTCTCTCTCTCTCTCTCACACACACATACACACACACTCTCTCTCTCTCTCTCCCTCTTTCTGCCTCTCTGAATTCGCTCGGTGGCCAGTAGCATCGGCGGCAGCGACTGCGGTTCTTTTTACCCCCCAAATGAAACTTCCGCGCATCCGCGCCTGAATCGCTCGGACAGCGGAAAAGAGACTCTAATCGAAACTTAGTTTACTTTTACAAAGCCAAACTGGTGGGCCCGAAGCCGCATACCGTAGCTAACATTGCGCGCGCCCTCGCTCGCGATCGAGCCTGCCCATTCTCTCCCCCTCCTGCACTGCGCTACTTCAAAAGATAGTGCGAGAGGGAGAGAGAGAGAGAAACGAACAGAGGGAGAGAGAGAGAGAGAGAGAGAAAGACGCTCGAAAAAGTTGGTCGGAGAACCGATGGCTTTTCCATCGTTCTCGAGTAGAGGAAGGAAGGGGAGGGACGGGGGAACTGATACTGACGCTACTGCATTCCCCGCAGAAGGGGACTCGGAATGCTCGCTTTTATCTCCATTGTACATTAGGCGGATTACTCGGATGATCCGGCTTTTAATCGACGAAATTCTTATTTTACGCCATCTATATATCGTCCGGGATTTGTTGACATATTTCGCCACTTGGGAAAAATTTCTCGAGTAATTCTGCCGCGCTTGCTCGACCCAATGGATATATACAGCTGCTATTCATTACCCGCGCGTAGAATAGAATTCCAGGGGAGAGAGTGGCCTTATTTCGGACACACATATACGCTACGTTATCACGGTGTCCAATATTTTCCTATATTTTTGTAAAAATCTTGACCGTATTTTTACAAATTTTAATAAAACCTGTTGTTGTTAAAATCTGAATTTCTGTTATTTCAATGTGTAAAGTCATTATTTTGCAATAGTGCGTACGCATTGCTAATTGGAACGAAGTACTATCTTCAGTAATACCTGCAATACGAATCTACGAATAAACACACTCGAAAAGTAACGCGCTAATGCCCATGGTGCACTCTCAAGCAAATAAGTCTTATTAATAGTGGAAAAAGCCAAGTGAGAGTATTGGAAGGGGTACGTTAGCCGGTACACAAACGCACATTCTGTTTGAAAATAACACACAGTATATACGGGGCCAGTAGCAGGGGGCCTCTCGTGTTCGTAGCTTAGCCGATCCGTCCGTTCTGCTGGTGCTCGTCGTTTTTGCGCGCCGGTGCTCAAGCTCTCTCCATCAGGAAAACGAGGGAGTAGCTTTTTGCGCGAGATCGCCCCTCGCTCTAATCCTTTGCGGCCGCCGAAGAATGCACCGACCCTCCCTCGCCCCCGCCCCGCTGTTTTTTCCCTCGCTCGGCCCTAGCTACACCCTGCCCCTTTTTCCTGCCCGGCATAATATCCAAAGGCGAGTACGAGCTGTGTAGTCGGATCGGCGAGCTGGCGAGAGCAGGGCACACCGAGCGTATAGCTGGAAAATCTCGTGGTAACGAATGCTCGCGCGGTGTACCCTGGAAACGGAGGGGGTTAAACTTCCTCTATGTATAGCGCTAATCTACATCTATCGCACACTGCCTTACAATCCCGAGGGGAAGAGCATTTTTTTCTTATGATTAAATTAATAACTTTATTCTATTATTGGATATTGGAAAATCACGTTATATTCGAAATCTGATTTGCTCGAGTATGAGGGGAATTTATGCATGAGATATAAAGAGAGCGGATACACGTCTTAAGGTGGAGCTCTACTGAGTTTTCTAAATCTTTCCATTTATTTTTTTATGCAAAAAAATTGATAGTGGTACTTGCTATGAAAGAAGAAAACTTTTTTGCCAACTTTGAACACCTCTACTGTAGTAATTATTGTGTTATACACGAAAATATACTTTTTCTCCTTAAAAATAGCATATTTTAAAACTATTTCAGGCGTCCGCCCTCACAACTTAAAATCTTTCAACAAATTTTTTTCAAATTTCTTTTGTTTAGAGTAGAAGAAAATGAAAAAAATTTGTTTGAGGACTTCTAGTTAAGAGGGCTGACGCCTGAAACATTTAAAGCTATTAAAATGTATTTAGAGAAAAATGCATTTTAAGTTTTTAATTATCATACTACTTAATGTTAATTAATTTATTTAAATATTTAAACTATTATAACTTTGTTAATTTTGAGTAACATCTTCCTAGTCTTAAAATATTCTTCTCATTACAAACTGTAAGATAAGTCAGTAAAAAGAATTGATTTTTTTGTCAGGTATCGGTAGAACTCCACCTTAATACATGAAACTAAATATAAGAGATAAATTATTGTAATTTAATTATATATTTCCTTCAGAAGCTATTAAAAAATCTTCTATGATGTTAAATTAGTTACTGAATTATCACTGAAATTTAGTGAATATTCACTATTTTACTGTGAGCTATTTCAAATTAAGTGAGTAGGAACGCCAATTATGAGGATTTGTTCATGTATACTAAAATCAAATAAAGTAAATGACCCGTATACTTACCTGAATACCTAGACATTCAATAATAGGGAACCTACGTATTTATTCTTTTATTAATTAAATGATTATCAACAAAGATAGAGCAGGTAAAAATGTCGTGAGACGTCAGAAATCCCCATCGTAGTATATCTATATATGTTGGGAACTGTAACGTCACGCGACATTTCAATCTGCTCTATTGTTCTTGAAAATCATTTAATTAAAAAAATAAAAAATACGTGTCGAATATTTCACGATATTCTATCTGACGGATCTAATAGATTTTTTCATGCTTCAAGTTCCCTATTGTTAATAAGAAATAGTATCAAGGATTAAAATTCTTCATTTGTCAGTAGTATAACCCATACATCTCGACACGATTCCATTTGATCTTTTCATCTAATAATTTATACTTAATACGCAGATTGACCCTCATGAATTTTAGAATGTGAAAAATATTTTGCTGATGTAGATACAAATTATATTAGTATTAAAATTCTAAAAAATCAAATTATTTAAGTCATTATTCGAAACGTAAGATGCAAAAGATCCTGTTTATTTTATATTTTGTTAATTATATAATAACATAATAATAATATAATTAAATTATTATCGTCATGAAAAATAATACAATAACGGATAAAGAGAATTGCAGTTGGTATCAAGAAACTCTTTTCTCAATGTAGTAAGATAGCACTCAGCTTTGTATACCTTCCGCGGTCTATCTCTTACCGCGGGCATTCGCCGCAGGTACGCGCATTTATACACGACCGTTGGAATTCAAAAAAGAGACACAGAGGGTCAGGAGAAGAAAGCGAGAGAGAGAGAGAGAGAGAGAGTGAACGAAAGTAAAGAAAAGAAAAGAATAGAAGTAGAGGTATAGAGGAAGGGGTTATTACGAGGCTGTCGTCTCGTGTATCACGCGTCCGGAAAAAGCTCTGCGTCCTCTTGCGGATTTACGTCGGCTTGTATTTCCATCGAAAGCGAGTGCATCGGAGTCTCGCCGGACCGCGACTGCTACTACTACTGCCGCGGCGCGCTTGGAAGTGCGAGAGAGAGAGAGAGAGAGAGAGAGAGACAGCGAGCGAGCTACATCCCTTCCCGTCCCACTGTAGCCACAGTACCTGCGCGCCGCTCGACGACGACCTCTCCGCAGCAGCACGCCGAGTTTCAGGTTTTCGAACCTCTTTGCCGCGCTTTTTTCCCTCGCTCTCCTCTTTATCCATTTCCCTCCGCGTGCCCGCCCCTAGCCCGACTCGACTTGCTTGCTTGCTTTTTTTTCCCCTCTCCTTGCTTTTACTTTTTCCTGCTTTTTACCTGATTTTTCCCATACATTTTTCGCGATTCACCACCGTCGCCCGGCGCTGCGTACCACCTGCGCTAAATATAAGACAGGAATTTCTCGTGAATTTCTCTCGCCGACGCGTACGAGCTCTTTTATTCTCGTTTTCGACGTACACGGTTAATTAGAGAACGTTTTATTTAATTCTACTTCAAGATTAAATCCCAAAAATGAACGATTCATCAGATCTAAAACATACTTGTTACAATCTGATTTTACAATCTGACGGTTTTCTGGATGAAAAGGGTCAAGTAGTTACAGGTGCAATTAGCCAGACCGTTCGCCGTATATAAGTATACGTTCTCGCGTTACCTCAAGAACTTTAACCGGGCTTCTCAACTTTCCTCAAGGCTAAACGCGTAACTTTGTTTTTAATTCATGATTTTTGTGCTTCATAAAAGATCGGCTTACGAGCTTTTTATCCGCTGGGTCAGAGAAATCCTATACTCGCTCGCTCGCGAGAGAATCGCCCCTTAAGATACATCGCAACTCCAGCGGAGTACTTTAGAAGAAAAATTAACGCCTAAGTTCAATTAGCAGAAATCACTTGTAAATTGCCGTTTAAAACTTTAAAAATAATAATTGCTATGAGAAATCTGCTGCCCTCGCTGATGTGTGTATACATATATAAAGCTCAGGTTGTAAGTATCGCGTAATTTAAAATTTAAAAGTTCTCCTTTGAAAAGTGGATGTCGTTTTAATTTTGTCGGCGCTGCCGAGACGGCACCAGACAGAGTGCGAAATTAAAATTTGCGCGCGTTCAAAGCACATACGGCAAGTGGATATCTCCAGCAATTTCGCAAAAACTCGCGAGCATTAGTCACGAGTCGATGAGCATTCAAAGTACAATCTCCGGGGGGCGAATGGAAGAGGCACGCCAGAGACTTTAATTATCTGTAAAACAATCAAGTATTTAAAGGGACGTTCAATTAAAATCTGCGAATTGAAGTGGCTCTTATTCCGAGACTCCCAAGAGTAAACTTAATCAATCATGGGCCGAGTGCGACCGCGGGAGCGCGCGCGTGCTTGGCCACTCTGATTTCACAAAATTGAATGCGCCAAATATATCTCTATTAATCCAATTCTCTTTCATTCTCACCCTCTCCACGCCAACGCGGCTGTCTCTCACGCGCGCTCGCGTTATTCCATTCTTTGGATATCCCTCTTGTTTCTCCCCCTCCTGTACGTCCTCGGCTCCCCCACACGGAAATGCCGAGGCTATTTTTCGCGAGCCGAGTAATACGTCGGCTCGGCCGGCGCTTGTTTTTCTTTTCCCGCGGGTATACATCTTCTTCCTCCGTTTCTTTTGGACCGAGGGCTATACAGGGACCGAGCGCGCGAGAAGGGTTGATGTTAAAGACACCGTCGGAGCTCAACGGCTGCTCCGCGACTCGAACGCTGCATACGCCGCGCACGCGGTGTTATGAAAATTTTATCCGCCAGCCTCTTTGCATGCGGCGTCCGTGTGTGGGAAATTCCTCTTGTCGCTCCTCTCTTTTTCCGCGTCTCCGCCCTCTATCTCTTTCGCCCTTTCGGTCGTGTCTGGCGCTGGGCGCGAGCAGCAGAAAGCAAGCAGGGCAGCAGCAGCAGCAGCAGCAGCACTCTCCGCTTTACCTGTCCCGCGCCATTTTTCACGAGCCGAGTCCATTACGGCGTAATAGCATCCGATGAATCACCGTGTTCTCTTAAGAGCACGGTCGCCAAGTCCGCCGCCGCCGCCGCGCCAGAGAAGAGCGACGAGACAGAAAGAGGGGGTGCCGTGCTAGTAGCTGCTAGCTACTACTCCGAGAGTGGGATTCTCGCGCCCAGCCTCCGGCAGCAGCGGCAGAAGCACCGGAAAGATAGAGGAGCGAGTGTGACAGAGAGAGCGGCCGGCTGGAAGTAGGAGCGCGAGAGATAGCGACGAGGGTGAGACAGAGAGTGAGAAAGAGAGAGAGAGAGAGAGAGAGAGAGAGAGAGAGAGAGAGAGAAGGATGACCTGCCCGGCTTTCCCCTTAACAAAATGCTCGAAAGCCCCGAGTATGATTTTTCTTCGGTGCCATAATGCGATCATCCCCCGGTCGTCGGGACCCCCCCATCCTATCCTCGCGGAGCCGACGCTGAGCCTCTCGACGATGGGACGTGACACCACTTGCACCTGAAGAATCGGATCAAATTAAATAACGCGCCGCCGTCGCCGCCTACTTGCAGCACAGTTCCCAAAGCCCGCGAAATGTCGACCCTCATCTGCTCATCCTTCAACGCGTGCGCGCAAGCCTTTTTCCACCTTCGCTTTCGAACGCGACCCTCCAAGAACATCGCTCGTCAACGATTTTCTTTTTATTTTACGCTCTCTTTCTCTCCTTCTAAGCCGTGGATGTATAACTTTTGCGTGACCTTGTTTTTACTCGAATCTGTCATTTATTATAATTAACGATTTTTTTAAATAAGGATGTTATTTCCTAGTTATTTTACTTTTACTCAAAGGAGACTTTATTAAAGTCAAGATAGTAATTCTTAAAGTTCTACTCCATATGTCACACAAAAACATCTTACGTATTTTGATTCCTAATGTTACAAAACATGTTACTAAAATGTTTTTAGCATACGTTTTTTTACTATTACATAGCTTCATCTTTGAGAAAGCAAAAGCGTTTATTAATGTTATTTCGAGCCTTCAAGTGCAGTGAAGGGAACTAGAAAATATAATATCATATTTTTAAGGAGGGACAGAAATGTTAAGATAATAGTCATAATGAAAAAGCATTTTTAAACCTTTAAAATACTATAAAATACATAACAGGTAAATATGGGGTTCTGATGCCGTATTATTATACAAATATGAAATGCGTTACACCTCAAGCTTGGTAGAGTATGCTCGCAGTCTGCTTGATGAATATTTTTGTTAAATTTGCTTTACCGTGAGTAAATGATATTTAAATATGTTAATTTAAAAGCAAAGTTAATTAATTTTCTTTTTGGTGTATTGTTAGTAATATAATTTAAAAGGTATTTCAAGTATTTACGAAAAAAATCAAATAATAAAACTAATTATAAACATCTTTAGTTTTAATAGCGCAAAAATATATTGCTGCGTACTATTAGATTTTCAAAATACTTTTATAATAATAATAATAATAATAATAATAATAAATAATAATAATGTGCATTATCGTAATAATCAACAAAATTCAATTTATCCAGGTTTCCTTTGTGTTGAAACATTACATTAAAAAGCCTTCACTGCATGTGCACTATAAACAAACTTAATATTTTACAGGTTGAATATTCAGACTATTAAACTTATAATGGATTATTCTAAAACTCATCCATGCATAACAAAAATAAACTGTAAATCTTACTCGAATTTTCAGAAGGTGAAGTTTTACTAATACTGCTTCAGATGCAAGCGTACGCTATTATAATTTTAGACGCAAGAGCAATTCATTTTGTATGTAATTTCGTTTCGAGTGCATTATGACGAGGGTGCTCTTCAAAAACTAAATAAGCAGCAGGCAGTGGGTAAATTTGAGGAATAAGTCTAACGTAGTTAAGACGCCTTAATACAGGATGAAAAAACTTTGTATAAATAATGAAGTCGCACTCGCGATATAGCCGTGGGCATGGGCACCTTTGTGCCTCGCGCCCGATTTACTATTTTGTACACTCTTTAAGAGCACCTCATTTCCAGGTTATAATTAAATATTCCGCTAGTGCTGCTGCTGTTGCAGGAACATACTTGCTCCTTCGCTTTCTTCCCTCTGCCGCTCGCCCCCGGAAGATACTCCTCCCGACGAGCTGTTTATTAATTTAGAAAAGTATTTTTTATCCTCGTAGTCTCGCTCGCTCGCTCGCTCGCGAAGCTAACAGCCTCAAAGTCCAAGTATCCGTTTAAAAGTAATAGAGCGTCAAAGCTACTGCCTCTTCTGATTTTCCGCCTACTTTTCCTTCTTGGCCTGCGCGTTTTCTTCCGAGCTCCCCCTGATTATGCGAGACTCTCGGCGCAACTCGCGGCGGCGCTCGAGAGCGCGCTCAACGGCCTCTCTCCTCCCCATCCGACGAATCATCATAATCCAACGAACACGGCGTTTAATTATTTGCCGCTCGCTTGTTTTGCCCGAATCCCGCGCTCGCAAGCCTCGATGCTTCTTCTTTTATTAATCAAGTAATTATCGGCCGTGGGCTTCTTCTGGAGCCGACGTCGTTGCTGTCCCCCGCTGAGGTGAAAAGGAAAAAGAGGGATAAACTTACGCCGGAGGCCGGAGCGCGCTCGGCGTAATAAAAGTAAGGGCAATAAAGGGCGATAACGCGCGAAATTTATTTGAAAGAGGAGTAAATCCATAGCGGGAAGGGGGTCGAGTGTGGCTAAATAAAAACGGAGGTGAGAAATCGCTCGCGGCTTATATACGCCTATGCTCCTGCTGCTGCTGCTGCACTGCAGCCATGCACCGAGGCTCCCCGATTAATGAACAAGATAATACTAGATAACGCCTCTCTGACGTAAATATAAACTGGTTTTGCGTAATTAGTTTTTAAAGCAGTAGGGGGTTAATTGATATTCGCGATGTTGCATTAATATTCCCTCCCTCGCGCTACGCTGCACCCGTCTCTCTCGAACTCGCTTGCAGCCGGGTATACGAGGCGACATATTTGCTCGCATTTGCAGGCGAAACGCGCCCTCGTAATAGCGGCGCGTTAATAAATTATAGAAATACGTTCGACGTAAATGGACCTGTAACGCGTGCGCTCAACCCCCCCCCCCCCTCTCTTGCTATCAATGCATACACGAAGCTAGCTAGCACCAACGCCCCTCTCCCCTCGCCCCTCGCACGCTCGCGAATGCGCGCTACATGCGCGAGCCACAAAAAGGAACTCGCGCTGAATGGCGCGCCCGCGCACCCAGGCGAAATAATAAAGCCGGTAATTAATTTTAGCGGGCGACGAGTGATTTGTTCGCGCCGTGCTTTCGCTGTAATTCCCTCTCGCCTCGCCCTCGCCGCTGGTACAACCCCTTGCCGTTGCTGTTGCGGCGCGTGTTGTAGCTCTGCTTTGCCGATCGACTGTGCCGAGACTCCGGCTCGCTTGTCGGAGAGAAAAATGAGGGGGTGACGGAGACAAAGAAGACAAGACGGCGTGGCGGGCTTGGCTCGATGTAAAACTCGCGTAAATTTAAAGCCAGCTGTGTGGCGGCTGACTGACTGACTGGCCGGCTCTGCACTACTGTACTTTCGCAGTTGGCACTTTGTGCCAGCCGCTTCCTTCGCCGTGCTGTGCAGAATCGGCTGCAAAATTTTTTTGATTCTAATGAATCTAAAATATGGATTGCAATTCAATTTTTTGATTCAAATAAATTGAGATTTTGAGTCGCGATTCAAGTTTCACGATTCAAATGAATCTAGATTTTGAATCGCGATTCAATTTTTCAATTCAAGTGAATCGAGATTTTGAATCGTGATTCAATTATTCGATTCAAATTTTTAGAGCCTAATTTACCCAAATCGGGCTATCATAGTCTTTAGGCCCCCCTAAACATGTGGTATCGTGCAGATGGTACGTCATGTTTAGGGGTGCCTAAACATTGTTATGGCCTATTTTACACAAATCAGGCTATCATAGTGTAGATTGGGGAGCATAAATATGAACAAGCAAAATAATTAAGAAATAGATGTTTATATAAGAAATATATTTTAAAGTTACACTGGGTGAGTGGACGGTGACGGATCACGACGTCATACACTCGACGTCGGAGAGTAGAATCTGCCGGGGCGCGCTCGCCCCTGCCTTTTTCTCATTTTAACTATGAGTATTGTCGCCAAAGCACACACTATATTCCCGGCTGTTCAAGAGGGGACTTTTCGCTAACCCAAAGCTTCTATACTGTGAGGTCATTTCGTTAACCCAACACATTTATACTGTGAGGTCATTTCGGTGATACTCACTACACTTTGATACGCGTGTTTTATTTCTCGCGGTTCCTTAGCGCGATCGCTGCTACTCCCTAAGTTATCGATACGGTTGGTGAGCTGCCGCAAATCGGCATGTCAGCTCCGACCGATAACATTTCCTCGTAACAATTAACCGTCGCGATTTCGGCTAATTCTTCATATTACATATTTTTACTGATTACAATAGTGTTTGAAACTCGTGTAAAATATGCCATAAAAAAGGGGTGACCTAAACATGTGGTACCATCCGGATGATACAGCATGTTTAGGGTGGCCTAAACATATTTAGAGCCTATTATACACAAATTTTAAACACTATAATAGCCTGGATTCATTTAAATCGAGATTTGAATCGCGATTCATTTTTCCCGACTTAAACGAATCGAAAATATGAATCACGATGCATTTTTCCCGATTCATGCGTGAATCAGGATTCAAATCATGATTCATTTGAATCGAAAACATTTGAATCGGATACCAAATTTCGATTCTGCTGAATCCGAAATGAATCGCGGACACTCAATTTACACAAACGCACAGGTCTGAGCGCGCTGCTGTTAGCTAGCTGCCGGTGCTGATGTTAGTAAGGTTCGCCTGTTTCGTCTCGATCGGCCGATCGTTCGGTCCGAAGCGCATTAGCGCGGACGAACGTAGTTTTCGTTATGCAAACGTGTTTTCTTTTTGGTAAATAGTATCTGCCATAGCAACGGTTATCCCTAATCAACTAAGACCAATTCCTAATCAACATTTATTTTTATTCACACAAATTTTTTTCAACTAGTTTATTATTATTCCTAATTATTGTTTATAATTTCTTATTATTTATAACAAATAATACATTGCATTAAATATCAACTATTTCCGGATTAAATCAATTTATTTGAATTATAAACAATACCCCCATATAATTTCCAGAATAGTACATTATGCAACAAGGGAATAGTCGACTTAATTTCTGTGTTGCATATAGAACTTTATTTCCGACTTAACTGAGGCCACTTTATTGATTTGAAGTGTGGAGCCCATGAAAAAAGAAAGAAATAGCTCAAAATTGAAAAAAAAGAGAGCATTTACGGGAAATAAAAATATGCATTGGGGGAAATTTTTTTATTCCTTTTTCCCGCATATCCACTTTTTTCCCGCATTTATGGGAAAAAAGTGGATTTACGGGAAAAAAATAGATTTGCGGGAATCATATGCTACTTTTATCCCGCTTTGCACTTTTTGCTCTGCGCTTTTCTTTTAGTTTTTAATTATACTTTTCATTTTCCAAAAGGTTTACAAATATTTAACTTAAATTAAATATTTGTATTTTGCAATTCATATTGTATTATATTGATTATTTATTTTATCATGTTATACTAATACGCCATAACAAATTAGAATTTAAATTCAACTTTAAATTTAATTTATTTGTTCGTGATACGATAAATTCTCGAAATATATATGTTTGCTGACGTTTTTGTAAAAAGGATTGTTCGACGTTCGAATAGTTATTTGAAAATTTAAATTGATTGAAGTCCCTGTATCTATATTTGACTTTCTATCATATTATTTACATTTTTTCAGTAGAAAATGAATCTGCTCACCGTACCATAAAAAATGTAAATGTTGAAAGTTCTGCGTTTACTCGTATTAGTTAAAAGTACTCTGAATTGAATTACAAAATCAGAAGTTTCAATATATCATCAAGTCAATCGTAACAATTGTTTTATTATCTTTTATTGGCCTTCATTGATCTTGGCGAGCGAAGTGGATATTATCGTGATTTATTTGGTCAAGTTTTGCGGGCAAATTGCACTCTACGCGTTATGTAACAACACCAGCTGATAACAAACAAAAGAGAAGAACACAGTCGGGGCAATGTGTGTCAGAAATAGTCTCAATAACTGCCGATAAGACAAACAATTACTTTATAAATTCCGAGTGTCAGTCCGATCGCAACGCGCAACATCACAAACTTGGGCTTTGGCGCGCTCAAAGGATAACAAAGTGGGGAAGCAAGTCGGGCGGGCCGAGGTCGGTGCCAAAGTAGCTGCCAGCTAGTGAACTATACGAAAGAGACCGAGAACAATCGGCGAGAGCGAGCAAGAGAGAGAGAGAGAGGGGGGGAGGGGGACGGAGACGGTACTTAGGTAACACACTGTCATCGAACTCCCGATTAAGCGGATGCGCCGGATAAAGGCGCGGTTATAGACTAAAACAAATATTTGCCGCTGGAAAGATAGTGGCTCGAGATGAAGGGATAGGAGAGCCAGCAAGAAGGGTAAAAGGGGTAGGGCGGACGGGCGGGCGAGGTGTCGAAGGGGGCGGTAAAGAGTGGGCGGGGGTGGGAGGCGAGCTTAAGTCAATTAAATAGTTTGAGGGTAAGCCGCCTACTGTGTGGAACGAACGTCGCAACCCCCTCTCTCACTCTCTCTCTCTCTCACTCTCTTCTCTAAGCTCCCGATCTCCGGCTTAACCCAAAAACTTCTCTCTGCGTAAACTCCCTCGTGCATGAATATCTACTTCCGATAGGAAAAGTTACCGCCGTCATTAATTATGCCTGATGCGGTTGTTCGCGCAGACCCGCATAATCCCGCGGCATACGTTTTCCTAATACCTCGGGAGATTCCCTACTAATACACGTGTATACACGCGTGCGCGCAAGCGCCTACGCAACTTGCTTTGCGCGCCCCTGCACGTGTGTGTGGGCATGTACCGTGTATGTGTGTGTATGCGTTAGTGTGCGGCTGAGCGAGCGAGTCCTGTCCCACAAGTCTATGCCGGGATATAGGAAAGTGTCTACTCAGGCTATAGCGCTCGCGCGCGCTCCGCTACGACGTGTCTTGATCAAAACGAGAAGATATTGCTAGTGGTTTAGCCGTATAATTGCCGAGCGGCTGATGTAAGGGCAGCTTTGGCTCGGCCATCTGATGGAAATGGCCATTCTCTGATTTGCCGAATTCCATCCTGGAATATTGCCTTCTCTTACGAGTTAGACGGAACTCCGCGCGCATGACCTCCCTCCTACTATACTCTTATTACTTTCCTAATTAATATGATATGTTGTAAGAGCCCCACTTAAGTAAATGTGCTTTCCGCACATTAGACAAATTGTATTTATGCCTTCTGTGATTACGAGCGGCCAGAATTCTCTGCTTTACTTTCATTAGAAGATTATTAGCTGTATAACTGCGCTCTCGAGCAATCCCCAAAAATTCTAATTTATTGTAATTGACCGTTATGAATTAGCTATGGATTAATTTCCTTGTTATGATTCAAGAAAAGTGTATACTGTAAGATATACGGATGATAAAAAGATTGTAGGTTAATAATAAAATGACTCCTATCTTAACCGTACACTTACACTTGGTAAACATGCACATACTTTAAGCACAGTTAATGCATTTTATAATCATAACGCGATATAAGACATTCGCATTTATTACGAATTCCATTTCTCGGGAGCTGACCACAAGCAAGCAGTGATGGGCGACAAAACCAACTGATGCATATCGACTGTAGCCCTTGACATTCATGTTCAGCATGATTATACAATGATGTTTCCAAAGTTAGTATTGTGTGTCTACTTTAGCTTATAAAAATTATATATTATGCTGTGTTTATTAAAGTAATTGCAATTTACATACAGCAGTAATTTTATTCATTCATTTTCATTCAATCGAATTACTTACTGTGATTTCATCGCTTTTCTTAGTATAAGTAACTAAAAGTAATTATCGATGTAAAGGCGTATATAATATATTTCCGAATAAACATTTTATTTTCAGACAAAATATTTTCTCAGATAACGCAAATCGTTTGTACTTTAAATAGCCACATGTAGGTCGACAATTCTCGAATAACATTTGAATGTTACTTACATGAATATTTAAAATAATTAAATTTATCATTAAACATTAACAGTAAATATAGTTGGTGTTCAGAAAATTTTACAAACGATTATGATCACTTACAATGCACGATATATTGTATAATAGTTTGATTGATTTAATTATAGTAATTATTAACTAATTACACATTTAATCTATTACTCTATTTAAATTACTCAAACTATACTACTTGGTATAACATAAATGTTGAAATGATTATGAGCGTTTACAAAATTATTCTACTAGTTGCCGGTCGAATAAATTAAGGGGTTACCTTGCCTATTCAGCTGTACATTGTTATTATTGCGTATAATATTAGGTTAATTATTAAATTATATTATTACCCTTTGAAAGTGTATAACCATTTGAGAAAAAGTTATATTATAGGACACTTCTTTCTGTTTGAAAACAAAAATCCTTTTTCATAAATTAACTCTTTTAATTTTTATTGAATTTACTAAATAAAATTTTAATGTCAGATAAACCATACACATTCACAAATATGTTTTACTCAAAATTCTATTATTTCTTTTTATAAAATTAAGTATGTACGTACATTTTTCAAGAAATAACTTTTTTTAGTTAAATGTTTTTATTAAATAATAATTTGAACCCTCTGTTAACCAAGTTAACCAATTCTCGAAGCGTATAAAAGCCATTTTGTTATTTTGAGTACAAAAATATGTTGATTTAACTCATGCATGATCAATTAATCATATATGTTATTTTTACTCGGATATCTCTAATACAATTACAATCACAAGGATGCACGAAGTCGTATTTATAAAAAAATTCCTTTATATTCATTTTTAATATCAATAATAATCTTTTATAAAGTATTTATGAATTTTGTTATTTTTTAATAATTTGTGAAGACAAAATTAGATTTCAGTACTTTATGACAATCATTTAACCCTTTAAGAGGACCTAACTACCTTAAAATTTCATATAAATTACTTATATATTTTTAGGTGAGGATAAATTATTCATAATGTATTACCTATTTTTGTGGTAAATTTGAACTTTTTATCAGTATATAACGGTAACATTTTTTTTATTCATTTTTTTGATGGTCAATAGGTCTTTTTGTTCGGCTATAGTACATACTTGTATATTTCTTACTCGGCGGCAAGATTTTCAAAGAGTCAAACTGATCAGATTGAATTTTTGAGGTTTTATTGTGTTCAAAATACATATAATTCGGATATGAGTATAGGAATTTGAAAAACAAAATTATTGACCAAAGTATAGCTTTTATAAGCCTGAATTGTTCCATTTTTTAAAAATTATATCATAAAATATCGGTTAAATAGGCTATATAACTTTGGGCAATAATTTTGTTTTTCAAATTCTCACATTCATATCCTAATTTATATGTATTTTAAACACAATAAAATCTCAAAAACTCAAAATATTTTGATAAAATGTTCAAATTTACCTAAAAACATAGGTATTATATGATGAACAATTCATGCTCACTAAAAAACATACAACTAATTTATTTGTAATTTTTAGGTGGTTAGGTCCGCTTAAGGCCTAGTGTGATTTTAATCACATAGAACTAAAACCTTTCTCAAAATAATCAGATCTGTAATGGTATAGTTTAGCATGGTAGTAGACTTTATACCAGAATATTTAATATAATTGGACCTAGAAGAAGTTGTCACCCTTAGATACATAAAAAAATGTATAAACCTTTCGTTAGTACCACAATAATGACGAATTTTTTGAATAAAATATAGCTCCTGAGCTATATGATATTACCGCATTAAATGTTTGATTAATGAATATAAAGGTAATATTACCGATTAGTATTGTTAGCTTAAACGTCTAATACTCATATATCCATTTTTTTTTAATTTTAGGAATAGATTTTAAATTACAAAAAATATTCTTTAACTTAGTAACCACTTGGTTTTGAATGGGTTAAGACTTCGAACAATTGTCATGGTGTCACATCAGTGATAATTGCCAAGTCTGGGATTGGGGTGACATAATACACTTTTATACTTGCAAATTCTTTACTTTCAAAAAATAATTGAATAAAGTAATAATTCAACTAGTCGTTATGAATAATAATAAAAATTTTACAGCTAATTGGGAATTATCTTTATTAAAAAAATGTAAAGTACACCTGACCCACGAAGCTTTATAACAAAGTTTCATAAAGTAATACAAGAGAGGCTTCTACATGGAATGTACACATTGAATTTCCTGCGAAAATAATCTAAAAGCATGACGGGGAAGGGGTAAGGGGGAGGGGAGGAGGGACCAGAGCTCTTGACTCGTAATATATGACTTTTCCCGGGCTTTTCCTTGAGCGAAAAGTCGTTTCCCCCGGACACGGGCTCTGCGCACGGAGCGGCACGGGCGCGACGCGACACGCCGAGGAACGAAGGAGACGAGGGAGAGCAAGCGCGGTCCCAGAGCGCGCACCTCGCCCGCTCACCTTGGGGAGTGGTATAACAGTGAATAGTTTCCGCGTGCTGTACGCAGCGGGCGCGGGCGCCAGCTGAGAAATAGAGAAGTCCGCCAAGGCTTGGAAGGCGCTAAAAGGGCCGGAACTGCCGTGGATCCGGTTTAAGTTTCGAGGGTGTGTGCCGCGACTCGTTGTCGTGCACGGTACACGCGCTCTCTCTCTCTCTCTCTCTCTCTCTCTCCCCGCCAGATCCGCCTCGCTACGAGGACTGGTTAAGGCACTCTATTACAAACTTCTGTCCACCGCAAGTGAAAACGATCGAGCGCGCACAGCGAGTCTTCCAGGCGTGTCTGCGTCTACGTCGACACGTCGTCGTCGTCTTGGGATTTTCGTCACTCCGAGCGAGCGTTTGCAAAGCTTGTAACGCGCTCGCGATTGCAGCCAGCCAGCCAAGCAGTCGATCCGATTTCGCGAGAGATAAGTCGTTACGAACGCTTGAAAGACAGGCGTCAGGCAGGCTCTTGATAGCGATTTCGCTGCGACGCTTCGGAGAACGGTTTGCGTTAACGAGTTTCTGTTTGGATTATCTCTGCCTTGGATTTTCTAAACGGTGTAACTGTGATTGCGCAAGATTAAGAATGAAAGATTTTATCTTGACTGCTTGAAAAAGTAACCTACTCATTTGCGTTACTTTCATCATTGAATTAGATTGCTTTATATAGAGCAAGTAGACATTGCGAGCAATAATAACTTAGAAACTACTGGTGAAATCTTTTTCATTCTTATATCGGCTTTAGATCTTAAGAATCTTAAATCCTGTGAAAATTTGAATCGATAAATCTTTTTTACATCCGCATTATTGTATGAATCTAATTGTATCTTCAATTTTCTGTTACAGGTGAGTTGCAAAAGTCACCGCGTGAGTTTTTGGCACGTGAGTTTGTAAAAATATTTATTTCTTATTTATAACATATAAAAATGTGTCAATAGAACCGATAAAAAAACTACCTATTCCTTCTTTAAAAAAATATGGAATATGCTGAGAACTGGTGTTGCGAGTCAGTAAAATGTAAAATATGTATTATTCAGTAGAATAAGTCAAACATGGTAATACGTGCATTCAGTTTATTCCAAGAAGTTTATACTCTAAAGGAATAGTCCTATAAATATTTCTTAATATTGTTTTGAAACAAGTCTTTTCAGTTCAGTTTGAAAAAGATTGATTAATTTAGTATACTCACAGAAAACATTTCAATTTCAATCGAAAAATTATTTTGGCATAACAAAAATATCTTTTATATTACATAAAATCATATCTGTAATTCTCTTGAAACTTTAATTTGAAGTATAAAAATTTACATAATTTACACTATTAACCCTTAATATCTGACGAATTTTGACTCTCGTGGATGTCTAACCCTGGTCTAAGTGACCCTGTCGCTCTTATATCGATACCTCATACGAAGAATAACTCAATTCATTTTAAGACGAAGACTAACGCGATTCAGCGCTCGCGATAAAGAGTAACGCGTTTCGCGTGCTCACGACGAAGACTAACCGAATTCACCAGTTTGCAGCGAACACTAACAGATTTCAATCAGTACGTAACGAAGATTCACCAAATTCACAAGTTCGCGACGAAGATTAACAGATTTCGCAAGCCCGCGGCGAAGACTAACAGAATTCAGTAGTTCGATACGAGGAATAATGCATTTAATCATAGAAATCTGTAGGTAAGGAGAGTCGTACAGTATGAATACGCTTTCACTACGAACATATTTAGATCTGGGCCACCACCCCATGTCTCACCAAGTGAACTTGGTGTATATTATTGTTTTATTATAATACAATTTGCATCTGGTATTTTAAATTAATGATTACCAAGTTATCGCGTAATCAATTGATTTACCAATTTTCAGCGAGTCAAAAATTATTTTTGGAAATTTAATAACATCTCTTTTGTATTTTAGTAGATAAATAAGTCTGTGCATTAAATTTGAACTCCACCAATTTTTTTTTGTTCCGAGAGGGCAATTCAATGAATAAATTCTTTGGAAAATCAATTTTCATTGTTTTTATGAAAAGTTACAGGGGTACGACGGGCACGGAGGGTTAAAGGGGCCCTCCATTTTATTTTCAAAATTAATATTTAAAAAAAAAAATTCTCGGTACATTCAAGAAAAAGTGCACAAATATTTTGCTCATTGAGAAAAAGTAAAGAAAAAATAAGTGTAACATATTATAAAATCGTATTAAAAATTTTAAGCAAAACAAATTAATTATTTGAATAATTTCAAACACGTGGAAAAGTGAGAACGCAGCTATTAGTGCCTTCGCAAAAATATGTATCATAAGGCTTATATATCCTACTTTAGGTTTGCACAGGTTTTAATATCTTTTTTTTTCTACTGAGATAATTAAACTTTAATAACATTAAAGCTCAAAGTGGGGCAGCGCGGGCACCAGGGGTGGGGTACAACAAGCACTGGCATCGCTGATCCTTAATAAATTTTTATCTTCAAAAATAGCTGTAACAAAAATTAATTTGAATTGTAAATAAAACAGCATCATCGTGTGTAATTGTAACTTTTCAAAATTTTCTAAAATTTGCAGTTTTTAAATTTTTTTTTAATTCTTAACTATTTAAAATTATTATAATTTACAAATATTTTATAAATATTGACAAAAATTTTCAGAAATTGCAAAACATATAAAAATGCATGCACTATTAAAAAAAGGAAAAATGATATTAAACCTGTAAAAAAGTGTTTTTATGAAACTTATACAAAATATTATCCATTTCACGTGTTTTTTGCCTCATAATTGTTAATAAATAGTACATTGTGTATCTAGGGGAGAAAATGAAAATACCTCACCCTAGTCGAAAATATCTTTTCTTCCCGCGTTATATACCGTATTATTTTAAACAAAGGCATGATAGAGCCCTTTTTTCTGCATGAAGTTAGGGAGGTGATCGCGTATTTCGAGTCGTGCACAACGGAGTTGAAAATTGTTGTATTTTTAATTTACACTTTGAATCGTACAATTGAAATATTTACACCCTTTCTTATTTCGATTTTAATCGAAACTCGTGCATGCGGAGTTACGCACTTGTGACTAGCAGCAAACTTCACAGTTACGCGCATGAACAAAGGTTAAACCTGAAAAAATGGGTCCTGAGCGTATTTCGTACATTTCTTTGTAATTTTTGAGAAGTAGAGAAAAAAGTCATTTTTCCCCGTCTCACTTTTTTCCCCGGTAAAAATGAATATTTTTTCACACTTTTTACGAACACGCTCAAAATGCGCGATTTTCTACGCAAAAAATGATTGGCACGCCCGTCCCAACTGTGCCTCACCCTGTGATCGTTTTGTCCCACGAGTGGGGCACGATGGGCAGTTTAAGGAAAATATGTAAATTGTCTTTATGCAGGATATATTTTATACAATAATAAATTAATATAGCGGACTTTATTCTCCATTAAAATAAGAGTAAGTTAGTATTTTTGGTTTTGCATATTAAGTGTAAAATAAAATATCTACACGCCGTTGAATTTACGGGTGCCCATAGCACCCCACCCTCCCCTATTGATATGTACTCATACAAAAAATAGCTTCCAAAATACATTAAAGCAAATTCACCGTTCGTTACAGTACATTTTCTATAAAATTCACGAAAATCGACTTTTTCGACGTACAGACTTTATCAAATAAATTCGATGTATATACACGTAGCTTCGTTCTTATCAAATATTTATTCTCCCAGATCCATTTGCTAAATCCGCGAGCGCAACACTTTTTTCAAACAAAAAAGAGACCCTACCGAAATTTATTTTTAAACTACCGTGCGTAGACGCGAGAGCGTGCCGCTAGGAAATAAAAGCCAGAGTATTCAACATTATTATAAGCGACGCGCGCGAGCACAAAGGAATCGACGTTAACGAGAATTGAAAATCCAATTAGCTCTCATGTGGCGAAGACGAGGAGGAGGCGGGCGCGCGTGTTGTTTCGCGAAACATCGGGCTCAAAGTTGTGCGGAGCGGGGACGCCCAGCTGCAGTGGCAACAGATCGTGTCGCGCAAAAGGCAGTAGTAGTAGTCAGCGTGTTGCAGTGCAGCGCAGCCTCGAAATCTCTACAAACGTCGGGAGCTACTGCGGCGCCGCTGCAGCCGCCGCCGGCTCGTTCGCTCTCGCGCAAACGGCAATGTAATTGCAACAATTATGCGGTTTCTCATAATCTCTCTCTCACTCGTGCGCACACCCTCGCTCGCTTGCACCAAAAGAGAGAGAGAGAGAGGGGGGGAGGATTACATTTCGCGCTCGCGCGAGCCCCGAGCCACGTCTAGCGCACAATAGACGCGGGCGCGTATTCCATAAATATGTTTGACAGCGCGCGCGGGAGAGAGAGAGAGAGAACTGCAGGAGTAGAGAGATAGAGAGACTGCTGCAGATGAGCAGTACCTAGCGTCCGACAGAGAGAGAGATAGAGATAGAGAGGGAGAGAGACTTCCTTTGAAGGTCTTCCCCGCGCCGCGCTACCTTCGCTCCCCAGCATATACACGTGGCGCGGAAGTTTCATGCAGCTCTCGTTCCTACGTCGGACGTGCATTTCGCCTTTGTTATACGAGAGTACATTCCGCAAAGACTTCTGTCTCCGGGCAAGGGAGCCTCTCTCTCTGTCGGTCCCGACGCGCTACCGCTGCTGCTGCTGTTGCTACTGCACCGTCGAGGAAGATATTTGGGCAAAGACGTAGGAACGCCTCTGCACGCGCTCCTGACTCATGTACATACACACACGCGGGACTGTGGCGGCACGCTGCGCGAGAGATAAAGCAGCAATAATACAGAGAAGGGTGGAAAAGGAAAAGTGGCCGGGTAAATTGAAAAAAAAGGAGCGGGAAAAAGGGCAGCCGGAGAAGCGCGAGAAGTCGAGTGAAGTCGATGAGAAAAGTAAGTGGAACGCAAAGTATGCAGGCTATACAGCTGTGCAGACTACAAGATCCGACGGAGAAAAGCCAAGAGGAAAAAACAAAGCGAGCCACTACACCTGCCAAGGCTGCAGTCTACGCGAGTGTGGAGAACCTCCTTTCAGCGCCGAGAGTTCCGCTATGAGCTGAAGGATCGGTATCTCTCTCTCTCTCTCTCTCTCTCTCTCTCTCTCTCTCTCTCTCTCACCTACTCCCCTTTCCCCGCTCCCTTTGGGTCTCATCCGCTGCCGCTGCTACTGCTGTTACCAGTGCTCGTCTTAGTCTCGCGCGCTCGCGTGCATCGCCACGGTGCTCGGCTATGCACGGCGAAACCTCGCAAATTTGCCCGATGCATAAGCTTGTTGTGCCTGGTGCGCCGCCTTACACACATAGATCCGCGGCCGCGCACGAAACCGTTTACCCCGCGCAACTTCGCCTTTGAAGCTAACCGCGCGCGAGCGAGGGCCCGCTCTCGCTTGTACCATCCCTCTGGCGCTCCTCGTTTTTTTTCCACCTTCGCGTTAAAACTTGCCCTTTCGCCGAGGCAGCGACTCATATCTCCGCGCACCTACCAAAAGCAACTTTTTCTCTCGTATATATGTATACATGTGCACGCGCCCACGCGCGAATGCTCGCTGTAGTGTGCACTGAAACTTTGATTCGCGTGGCATGAGCGCGAGCTCGTTAAGTTTTTTTTTTCGCCTTTGCGTCTTCCCGCTGCAGCTGCTCGCGAATGCATTTCTTTTGCGCGAGTGCAACTTTTTCGCCGAGAGTCGGATGAGAGTTCCTAAATTGTTTTGCACGATTGAATAAATTAGAATGAGGTAAACGCTCCATGCTGGCTCCTGGCTTTACGTGTTTTAGCGCGCAGTCTAAATTGCCGTCGTTAAAGAAATGCGACAAAACATTCCTGGCGCACTCGCTGCGCGCGCGCGCGATACCTTCACACGATTTAATGTGTTCAACCGTGCGCTTTCTATTTCCGTCCCGGGCATTTCACGAATTGTTTGACATCGTTAATATCCGGCTTTTTTCTTTTAGCTCGTAAATCGGGTCACGCGGACAAAATTACTAGATCAAAGTATTACTCATATTATTTGTTCATGTAGTTTGCTTTAGAAAACTGATGGAAGAATTATAGATTCTAAGAAGATTTACCTAGAAAACGAGTCTTTTGCCCTAAGGGAATCTCCTCTTAAAATAGATAGAGTAATTCCATTTGTGGGGATCCAACAGAAGATTCTTGTGGGAAAAGAGGCATCTACCAAGAATTCCTCTAGGTATTTATTTTGAAAGGACATCCTTTTGCGACAAAAGAATCATTTTCTGAGTGTATTAAGGCTAAATAAATATAATAATAGAAACAATTACAAAAAAAATTTTTCAAAATTAATCTAATTTATCGGTGGTGTATATTGAATTCAGCCGCTATCGCAATGATTGTAATATTGGGTGCTATAAAAGCGCAGCATGAATTCCATCTAGTTGATAAATAATTAATCCGTATAACAAATAAATAGTAAAAGGGTATCGCCCGTTGCTTTATTAAAAAAATATTTAAAAATAAATAAATATATAATCTAAGGTTGTTTTTAGCCAGATATTAGCTAGAATTTCTAAATCTGCTTTAATTCTGGTTTAGGAATTATCTGGAATTCAATTAAAAACGACCTGCTTTTATATATATATATATATATATATATATATATATATATATATATATATATATATCGACATGTTAAAAAGCAATAGTTTTGTCATTTTTATTGTTCACCCCAGTATTAATTAAAATAAATAATTTCATATTGGAACATTTTTCAAAGTTTGAGGAAGGTAATTGTCAATGAATTGACATCGTTTTTTTAATCTTTTTATGTAAATAGGTATTTGTAGTTAACGATAATGACAAAATTTGCTAGCGGTCGTGATTTCTGTTGACTGAATTACCTCACATACTAAATACGGAATACTCGGCATACCAATAATATAAGCAAATTAAACTAATAATCCGAAAAAATAATCCTGAGCTTTCGTACGTTAATTGAGAGGTTAAAACGGAATAGCCGAGATCCTCTAACTTTAGCTGTACGGCGGCCGCAATCCGCGTACAAATTGTCACGCCATTACACTGTTTTTTCTCCTTTGTATTCGAAGGACCGTGCGCGCAGCTCGTTCCCCGCAGAACAGTTAAAGTTCCGCGAACGTGTACAGACCCACACTTACTTCCCCCGCACTGGCATCCGCATACACGGCTGTTTCGAATGCACGTGCGCGTGGCTTTGAGCTCCAGCGAATTTGCCATCGCGGCGCGCAGTAATGACTCGAAAAATAAACAGAAAACAGAAGCAGGAGTAAACCGAGAGTAGAGCAGCGAGATACAGCCCGAGAGCGCGAGCCAACACAATAGGATTGGTCGGTGCCGCTGCCGGTGCGGGGTAGTATCGCGAAGGCAAGCTCTATAGGTGGCCGGTGGATAAGCTCGGAGTAGGCAAAAGAGAGAAAGATAGGCTATATTACGCTGACCGGGGGGAGGGGGGGGGGGGGAAGGGGGCGCTTTGTCCGGCTTATATCTGTCGAAGTGACGCGGCGAGGACGCGCGCGCACCAACACGTCCGCGAGCATAGCAGCGGCGCAAGTGCGCGCGCGCGCTCCGAGGCAGAGCCGGCTGCGCTTACGTGTTGGTCAAGTACGTGCTCCCGAGCGCGGAGCTGCCGCGGGCAATTTCATTTACTTCGAGTGTTTTCAGCAAATAGAAAGGAAAGGCACGAGGGCGACGGACGGACGGACGAGCGGACGGACGGACGGACGAGCCACGTCCGCCTATTTCTACCGGGCTTCTCCCTCTTTCTCTCCGCGAGCACGCAGCTATACGCTATGCGACTTTCTTTGCGCCTCGCCTTATCGCTTAGTATCTGCCTTTCATTTTCTCTTTCTTTCTCCCCGCGGAGCTTCCTTTTTTTTCCACCGCCCCTTCCGCTTCCGCTATCTCTACCGCGCGCGCTTTCATTGCTTTTCTTGCTCTCTTTCTCTATAGCATTGGCCACAGCCCTTCTGCTACTTCTACTTCTTCTTCTTCTTCTTCTTCTTCTTCTACGTCGTGGTTCTTTTTTTTCCTTCTCATTTCGATGGCTCACGTACGAGAATAATCTCTTTGGGCTTCCGATTTTTTCTCCATTACGCGTCGCGGGTAAACGCGCCCCATGGGAAACGGGAAATCTCAGAAATCACATACTGATTTGCTGCTAGCTAGCTTTAAATACGCAGCCGAAATTGAACGTGACGCTCTGGCATGCTGCACTGCGCCGCTTTGACGATTAGATTCGCAATTAGAGTCTCACTTTCGAGCGAAATTAACCTCGACGTTTCATTTCGGAGTATTCGAGCATTTTGGTCTGGAGACCGTATTGCTTGTTCCCAGGAGAGACGCTACATATTGCATGTATGTCGGTTCAAAATAAAAAATACTGTTTTTCTTTTTAGGAATATTTTTTTAACTGTAGAAATGTGAAGGAAAAAAAATTGACTTTCAATTTCAAAATGAAAACTGCGATTTCAATACTCTTTTACGTGTACGGTGTTGACCAAAAAGTGGTCAATATTTCTTTTCTATATATTCGAAGAACTGACCAATCAAAAATTGTTGTTTCTAAAGCAATTGAATTGAATTGATCAATATTGAAATATAAAAATTATTATTTCTTGTAGTATATTTTCTTTATAAAGAAATGTTTATTGTCAGTCAAAGCTCTTTTTACCTTTTATGAACTTTGTACGTTATTCGAAATTTAATGAAAAGGCTTTTTAACTTGCTTTCCATTGCACGAATGAACACGGATATACAATCACAATTCGATAAAATGAATTTAAAAAATTTGTCGACATTGTGTATCTCAAACCCTATATAGATTGATATGATTTTATTTAGTATAGCTAAATACTGAATAATGCGTTGATTATTTCAAGTGATTTTATTCTACTTGTCGTGCAATACACGTATACCTCGCGCAGTCATCCATCGTCGCATACGGCGCAAAGAAAAAACCCCTCGTGTGACTCGCCATATATTTTTTTCTCTCTTTCCAACGCTGAAGCAACACATTTCTCGCGCCAAACGCGTCGCTCCCAGCTCCCCCAGTCGACTCGGCTTTGCGCCCGTCCGTCGACTTTAGCCCGAAGTCGCGTACTCGTCTTCGTCGAAAATGGAATTCCTAGAGTAGCTATTCATTCGCGGACGTTCGGCTGCGGCTCGTTCGTGCCTCGGCAACGAGTGCTCCGCTCCGCGCGGCCCGCGCGCGACAAGCCGCACCTCGCGCATGCACGGCTTGTATACGTAACCTCTCGCTTGCATTGTCAGCAGGCAGAAAGGGTTGGCGGCGGCGACGGTACTCGCATCCCCTTTCTTCGGCCCGCCCTCGCGCGCTTCTGAATTTATAAAGAGCCCGCAGGGAAGAAGGGAAGCGTGCCAAGATATCGGCTAGACTGCTCTCCACCTCCCTATTGTCGCACCAGAGGGGCGGGGAGGCAGGAGGCTAGAAAAAACGGAAAATTTGATTCGACTTGATAGGGTGAGAGAGAGAAGCGGAGGTGCAGGAGGTCGCGTGCGCCGCTACTGGAACGAGGCGAGTCTTTGCCTGCCAAATGCATTTTCTCGCCAGAAAGCGGAATAGAGAGGGAGAGAGAAGTAGCTGTGCATGCAGCGAGTCCTCGCTCTCGGCTCTTTTAGGAAGCGACTTCCACTTCCTACTACTGGCTGCTTCTCGCTTGCGCGCGTGAGCGAGCGGTATCGGGGGAAATAAGTGAGCGCGGAGCGTCTCGCCTCGATACGAGTATAAGAGGCTCGTAAGTGAGGAAGACGCTGACCTACATCCGTGCGCTTCCCTCTCTGTCTCTCTCTCTCTCTCTCTCTCTCTCTCTCTCTCTCTCTCTCTCTCTCCTCCCTTTGTCCCTGCCAATATAATAACAAGTTGTAGATGTATATGCACGCGCTACCTCCCGGGAGTAGTCTTAAGGCCTCTTCCGCCAAAGTACTTCCGTCAATGTTCGCTATTGCAATTTTCGGGCCTCGCGAGAATGCGCGCCACTGACGCCGCCGCCACCGCCGCGCCGCTCCGCTATACCCAGCCTCGCTTTACACGCTCTTCTCTTCCCTCTCTATAGCCTTCTGCCGAGCTCGCGGCGATAGGAATTTATAATATTGGACCGCTGTCGGCACGCCGGGAATTTGCTTTCCCATTGGCTTATATAATCATTTTTACTTTGCAACTATTTTACCCCGCTCTTGTCTTTAGCTTGTTACCATGTATACTTCGTCTTAATATGGATTTTTCGGACAAAAACTACATGCGTGATGAATTTTTCATTTGTTTTGTTAGTTTCTTTTGTCGATTGCAAGGTTTTACTACGAAAAGCTTCTTAACTCGCAATTTCATCAAAATTCGTTACCATTTGAGGAAATATGGAGTTATAGGAAGCTTGGATATAAATAAATAACGAAATCAATATATTGGACAAATGCAGTGAACGGTTCCCAATTTGTATGCTTTTATTAATAGTGAACTTATAGTACAATACACAATGATTCTTACAGAAAACGTTAATTCTTATTTGCTAATATAAAAGTCTTGAAAATACTTACTATTGAGATGTACACGAAGGCTTATATTGCTACAATGCAGTGTTCAAGCCCATTATCTGCTAAATTTTCAATTTCCGACTCATTTCCATAGTATATTTATAATAATAATTTTCCAACTTCATATTAGCGAATAAGTACTATTTAATAATTGTTTAATGAAAAATAAAATATTAGTATGTGCTTTTATGCTTTTGAAGCTTTTCACTTCGTCGCATATATGTATTAATTACATTTTTCATTGAGGGTGTTCACTGCAATTGTACAATTATATTAAACACTTTTTAAATGTTGCCTGTGCATTTTTCGATCAAACAAACTGTAACTGTGAGTGTAAAAGTGTTTTTAATATGATACTAAAATATGAAATAAACGTATCTTATCCTGTAAAATATAAAACTATAAACTCATATGATTTCGAATTGTATAAATAAAATGTAAAAGAAAAATTTTTACGAAAAAGTACTAAAAAGAATATGTTACATAAAGTTAGTATCTTAATCTAAGTAACATCATTTTTCATTTATTTAGACATCATGAAAATGATTAATGTGATTGCAGTCAATATACATATATTCTTATTTAAACACTAATAAAGTCGCGGCGTCCAATATGTTGGACCAAAATACAGTCAGGGGGTTAAAGTTGTTAAAATTAAAGTTATTAATAAATACATTAATTTGTGCATGTGCAATGGAAAATCTCCATGTATTATTAGAGCACTACGGAGTGTAGCTAGTCGAGTGCTTAAATAGTTGAGCACTCCCAAAATGTTCTTATACTCTTAAAGGATTAAAATCATGTGCTATGCTATAAAACTGTTTTAATAAACGGATTATTATAATAAGCCTTCTTGAAATTACAAACGGAAAACTTTGTCCAATTATTAAAAGTTATTTTTTAATGTTCAAAATTAATTAATAAAGCCAACTTTAAAAATGAATCACGATATTCATGGACGTATGCTTTTATAAATAATAACGAATCTAACGAGTTATACCGTATTTTAAGTTAAAGGCTATATTCATTTATTTTAATT
Organism: Gastracanthus pulcherrimus; assembly: GCA_949152435.1. Classification (NCBI taxonomy): domain Eukaryota; kingdom Metazoa; phylum Arthropoda; class Insecta; order Hymenoptera; family Pteromalidae; genus Gastracanthus; species Gastracanthus pulcherrimus. Next base: position 183,387,429 of record OX424574.1, read on the forward strand.
CTGTCACTTTCTAATTACCAAAGACATTTACAAGTATATATTACATAAAGTTTTGTATAATATCATCATCAGTTATTATTAAAACGTCCGTGTAATTCAATAAATTAGAGATTACCTCTAGGCTCAAGGCCTACACTGTGTACACAAGATCAAACTACATGCAGAAGCTTCATTATTTTGGTGTACTGCGTCGTAGCAGTACCTCTCAAAATTTGATCATGTTCCGCGACTCGGAAAATCTAGACTCTCTCTCTCTCTCACACACACACTCTCCTCGAAAGACCTGAATATTGTAATATTCTCACAAGCTCGAGTGCAAATTGAATTTTTTCCAAACTAATGCCACTTTCGCGCGAGCAAAAAAAGAAGAATACACAGAAATTTTCAGACATTTTTCACGACGAAAATCAGTCTCGAAATCCGTAAGCGCCTGCACGCGAAACAAATTGAGTAGTAGCAGCAGTGGCAGCAGCAGCAGCAGCAGCCTGGCGCTCGTAAAAGTGGATTTCGCACACTTGGCTTATTACACGCGACTACTACTATACCTACTACCACTACCACTGCACCACGCGTGGAGTATTATGTCATACGTCGCGCAGGCGTTATGTGTTTGCTGCGCGTGTATATAGATTTTAGCCGCGCATGTCGTAAAAGTCCGTAAGAGCTAATTGTATAATCCTGCCAATGTCGGCGGAGCTTGCGCAATACCCGCGACGCGGCGAATCACTTATGATGCGATCAAACCGGGCTGCAATCTCGCGCGCGCGATGCATATATACACATGTTACACGCGGCCGGCGACGCTGCACGTGCTCGAGCCACGCGCCGCGTGATCTGTCCTGCTCTCCGTCTTCCTTCGACTCTGCTCGCCCTCTTCGGAGGGAAAAAAAGAAGCCGAAGAGCGGGGTATTTTCGCTGAAAACGAGACGGAAAAAAGGAGGCAAAGAGAAACGGAGAAGAGAAAGAGAGAGAGAGAGAGAGAGAGAGAGAGAGAGAGAGAGAGAGAGAGAGAGAGTTCGGGAGAAGAATGCGATGCAGTTAAATGCATACGAGCTGGGAGAGCGATGGCTCGCGTAACTCTCCCTCGCTCTCCTATGTACATCGGGCCGCTGCTCTCTGGGCAATTTGTCTGAGTAAATTCAGCCGCTCGAGAGCTCCTGCTGCTGCGCTGCCGGCCGAGCGATTTACAAGTCGGCCATTGACTCTCCGCGGCCGCGTACGACGCTCAATCTTCGACTACTGCTGCCACTGTTGCTGCTGCCGCTGCTGCTGCTTACGAACGTCGCCTATATACCGAAAACCGAATAGTAGGTATCGAGGAGCGATTCTTCCTCGGGATATCCGGTTTCAAGGTCTCCGACGTTCAAGGCCCGCGATCGAGTATGCACACACGCACATGCACACTTGTGTCGAAGGCGACAGAGCCGTTAGATGCGGAGGAAAGAGGACGGAGAGATGGATGTACACTGTACAAGGTACATCCTCGCTGCTGTTGCTGCTGTGGCTCTGGAGTGCCAAGGATAGCGAAAGCCAGAGGCGCCGCGTCGTTTCCCTTTCTATCGAAGCGCGAGGTATTCACGGAGTCGCGTAATATTATACAATACGCCTAGTTTCACTTTGACGTAATATGTACGGCCGGCTTCGTCGATATTGTGTCACGCGGGGACCGGCTGATCGAGCCACCGCGACTATATACACACAGACGTGAAAGAGAGAGGCGAGAGTGAGAGAGAGTGAGAGAGAGAGAGAGAGAGCAGCAGCGGCAACTAGTCGCGAGTATAGCCGTGGCCCCGCTTACATTATATATTATTCAAAACAGCTACTGCTGCTGCTGCTGCTGCTGTGGGCTTATGCTTCGCTTCGGAGTCAGAGTCTTATGTACCGAGCGCGGAGCTTCGTTAAGTGCTCTCATTCATACGTGGATTTGCATGTTTTTCAATTGTAGGTCTGTATGCGAGACTATTGCCGCTGCTCTCTGCTGATCTTTATAACTTGTGTAATGGTTTTACTTTCTTGTGCGTGAATCTGCAAACATCTTTTTACTATTTTTATTGATACCGTAGATGTGCTTGTCGGGATATGTTTTACATACAAATTCTGTTATGTTTAGTAGTAACTGAACAAGTTACAAAATATTAAAAGTACTCCATTTGTGATGATTTCTTTTACATTCATAATCAGCAACCCAATAACTTTGAAGTACAAAATATCAAAACTAAAATCTTTCATAAAATTTTATCATATTAACCTTTTCTTGCATCCATATATCCTTTTTATTATATTTTCTATTTCTATAATAACTCTTTTCATAATGAATGAAAATAAAATGATACTGACGCTATAATTAGTTTTGTTTAGCTGTATTCACAAATTTACATTATCTTTCAAAGTCACATTTTTTGTAGTTTTTAATCACTGGCATTACGTACACATAAAACAGACTACAGAATTCGTGCTAGATCATGGAGTGTGCAAGAAGTCTCTAAGAAGCAAAGGTTAAATATGATTAATTATTATTAATCTTTTAAAAGATTTCCATAACTAATTTTCATCAAACATTAAAAAATTATTATCTTGATAAAAAGAAACAAAAAATAGCCTTGATTGAAAGAAAAAACGGATCCGTTTGCAAGATATATAAACGATGAAAAAAAAATTGAAAAATACATAACTTTTACATAGAGAAAAACTTTAGTGATTTATTACAGAATATGAGGGATATATTACCATTTTTTATGTTCTTTTTACAATGTAGCATGGGAAAAATTTTAATATTTAAAATTACTTCTCGAAAAAGTAATAATTACTAGAGGTTTGTGTAGAATGTGGTATGCAGCATATCATATTACCTATATATCCTGGAACCAAATAGATTTTATAGACTGGGTAAAGAACGTAGCCAAAATAGTAAAAAACACCTTTTTACAATTAATCGATTTTTTATAGAAAAGGATATTTTATTAAAGACACAACAAATTTTAAAGTCTCAAAAAATGTATTGAATATTATGTTCTCGATTTTACTAATTACCTCGAATTTTTTAAATAAATTTCTAGTCACAAAAGATAAGGAATTTTAATATTTTTCGAATGCATTTATACTGAATCAATGAAATGACTTCTAAAATATACCAAAAAACCCAAAAAATTAAAACCCAAAAATTAAAAAGTCTCTAACAAACAATAACACATCCAATAATCAATACAAATTGTTTTTTCCCTCCCATTGTGTAGATCAAAGAAAATATTTCCTGAAAAATTAATTTAGACCCAGTATTTCTTGATCAACAAGCTTTTACATACACATGTACGGACATTTTCTAAAAATAGTATATTTCGCTTCCAAATATCTGAAAACACATATCTAACATGTTTTTTGGAAAACTTTTTGTTAGTATCACAAAGCTTCCTCTGCGAAGCAAAATAGTTTTTGCTTGCATTTTTTCTGCCTTTCTACACAAAGAACAAAATAGTTCCTGACAAACAGGTGCACTCACTCACATGTACGCACAGGTACGTACATACACATCCACACGCCCACATGCGCACACATTCACGTACCCACATATACACCCGAAGACCAACATACACACACTAACATAGCACATAAACACTCTCACACATTCACAAATACGGATAGTTTATAAAGGCAGTGGATTTTGATTACAAATACCTCAAAACACACGTTTAATACGTTACTTTGATATCGTATTCTTTACTACTTATCACAAAGCTTCCGCTCTGAGTAAGCAATATGAAAATACAAATAAAATTCATTCTTCGATTTATCAAATATATTTGTTATTTATTTTAAATCTGTTATTAAAACGTAAAATGCAATTACAAATATAAAATTATAAAATTGTTACAAACAATATGAATGTGATGCTTTTTATAAAATTAAAAATATTATTACTTTTATAACAAAAGCGATATTTAAAAAAAATGTTTAGAAATAAATTAAGTTTTTTTATAAACATGTTTTTATTTAATTACAGTAAAGTCTTTAATTAAGAGTTATAAACATGTTTAACAAGTTATAACAAGAGTTATAACAAACAATGTTGATTAATAAACAAAGAAAAACGAAACAGATTTGCTTTTGCCATGATAGTGGCTATGATCTAAACCACTTCCATCGATAAAAAGAGACTTTGTCACAAAATGGCGGCATATAAAAAAATGTTCGATTTTCGCATAAAATTTCAATGCTTTTTGACTTCTGTATATATTAATCTATGCAAGATACAAACCGAGGAAACGACCATAATAGTCAGTGATACGTCGAACATGTCCAGACATATAGCAAGTGGACTGGCCTAATACTTAAGATACACTTGCTCCAGACGAGAAAAATCTTGTTTTGAGATAAACGCATTCAAAGTTTTCCAAGTTGCTACTCTCCATTGTAGAAGCGTTACTTACCATGCCTATACATATTTGATACTAATTCGAATCGAGCCAAATTCATTTACACACGTATTTAAAACACTAATGTCTCATCTTCACTGGTACTTTAATAGCGTCTCGCTTTAACTTTTAATATTAAACATCATTACAGTGATAATTACTAGTAAATTTTAAAGAGTTATATTGTGTAGAGATTCGTTTCTTCTATTTTTTCACACTAAAAAGTTTAGCATTTCTAAACAACATAAATGTTATTCGGTATTGAAAGCAGTGAAGACGAGGCATAACTGCTATAAGAAAATGCAAAAATAAAATAATCTATTTTTCCAAAATGCAACACTATAATAGCCTCTTAATTATGATGTTGTTCATTATTCACAACTGTTTTGGCAAAGTATTTCCAAATAGTTTAAAGTTGTACGACAATAAATTATAATTTTTATTCAGTTAGAAGTATCCTATGTTATTGAAATTTTTAAAAAGATGGTATTTTATACTCTAAATCTTATTTAAAAAAATGAATTTTTTGCATAAGCTATTCAAGACGCCAAATGTAATCAATGAATATTTCAAGATTAACAAGGAAGATTTCTATTTTTGAACTTCCTCTCAAACGAAAGGTAGAATCCTTTTTCGAGTAAAATTATCTGGTTAAGAGGAGGTTTGAGAACTCGGCGAACATCAAGACAGAGAAGCGTAGAGACGAAGAGACAAAGCAGAAAAGGAATAAGGAAAGAAAGGCTCTAGAGAAGAGACAAGGCAATTGTCGTAGTAGAGCTCCCGCGCGCGCTGGCGCTATATATACGTAACAACAGAGGTAAACGTCAGGGTATTAAGGCTCCGCAATAAAAAGTCACGTTCTAAATAACGTACCTCAATATAAAATGCATTCAAAGGCCGTAGTAATGCATCGTTCAGAGGCAGAGCGAGCGGAGTCGCGCAGCTAGACGAAAGAAGAGCTATAAAAGAGTAACAAGGAGATGAAAAGAGAAAGGCCTGGGCTGTATAGATGTATATGTACACAGAGGAGAGACGGCCCGAGTAACGGCAGAAGCGAGAGAGCAAGGCGAGAAAAAGATTCGTCGAAAGTAGCAGTTAGAGAGGAAGACGCCGAGCGAGTGCGCGCGCGAGAGAGAAAGACTTTGGAGCGCGCTCACACCTACACACATCCGCACACCTCGCCGTCGTCGTCCTCGTCGTCGCTTGCATTCTGCTCTCATGTGCACACATGCCATAAGGCCGAAAGATTTCCGTAACGGCCGTTTACGGCGCTCCGCTACTGCCGCCATATAACCCCGGCAAGCGGCGTCGCTCGCCCGTTTCGCCAGTTCAACTTGGTCGCGCCCCCGAGATTTTCACCTTTTACCCTCCCTCTCTCTCTCTCTTCTTTTATGATCGCGTCGTCGTCGCCGCTCTTCCACCTGAATCGCAGGGCTCAGTTTTCACGATGCGACTCTGCTGGCGCGCGTCCTCCCACCGCTAAATTAAATACACGGCTCGGGCGCGAAAGCCACTCAATGTCCCCCGACGATACTTTTATCTCCTAGGCGCCGCGGCGCCCACCGGCGTAGCCCCATCCAGCGCGGAATCTTCGCCCGCAGCGAGGTCCCCGCGGTTAAATAGAGGAAAGAAAGTGCCAACGAGAGGGGGGGGGGGGTGGACGAGGGCGGAAAAAGTCCCCTCGCCGGCGCGGCAGCGGCGCCTTCATTACGTGCGCCGAGCGCGCGACCGCGACGAACATTGGGAAATTTACGAGCTGCCGCGGCGCTCGCGAGAGAGAAACATTCTCTCGCCCCGAAATATTCATGAGGCAGAAATAATTTTCTTTTCCCAACTTCCACCGCGCGCACCCCCCCAAGCTCTATACGTCATATTCCGTTCTAGATATACACGCGCGTAATAGCGCCGTCGCTGTTGCAGGGAGTTTTAAGTATAAGGGAGGAAGTGGCGCGAGGCGACTTTGCTAGGGCCGCCGCCGCCGCCGCGATATCAAAGCTGCAAAGAGAGAGAGCGAGAGAGCTGGTCCCTTCCTTCCTTCCTTCCTGGCTTTCTCCGGAGCGAGCGTCACGGCAGCCCGCACGAAAAACTGATATTGAAATCACGCCGGAATTTACGAGCCGCGGCGCCGGGAATTTCTCTTTCAAGTTTCCCGCAGCAGCGGCGCTCGCGGACCAGCGGCAACACTACACGCTCCGCCGGCGGAGCATTCGTTTCCTGCGCTCCCGCTGTCTTCCCTTACTTCTGGCGCTTTTAATTTGGCCCCTGTGCATATTTCACGTTGTGCCTTTGCGCGCGCGCGCGCTCGAGCGAGTGTGTGCGCGCCAACAAGCCAGAACTCGGCAACGCGCAGCGGCGTTGTGTGCAGCGCGTACGAGGGGGCGCGGGTGGCATGCCCATATACAATTATTGGCTCCGAGCAGTTATTGGCCCGGGGCCCGTTCGCTTATTTATGGCCGATTTACAAGTATAAAGGGTTTATCCCCGCTGCAGCGGCACACCGGTATACACGCGCACGTACACGTACGCACACAGCGGCAGCGGCAACAGCAGCGCATGTTTGTCGCGAGCTCGCCTAATTTCCAGACGCGCGCGATGTCGCAGCCGCCGGGCCATGAAAATTTAAGTGACCAATAACCGCGATGCTAAGCATTACGAGCCTGGCTACGGACCTCGTGGCTGCCGCCACCGCCGCTGCCTACCTCTATAACTCTGCTCCGTTTCAACCCTTCCCTCCTCCCCCCTCCCCCCGCGTCTGCTCGAGCGCGACATCGAGTTTGCCCCACTAATTTAAATAGTCGCCACCGAGGAACGAGCTGAAACGACGACGTCGCTGACGACGACGACGACGACGAGGCTGCACTGAAATTCATCACGCTAAGAGTAATTCCACCGGCCGGGCTCAAGCTGCCGTCGAAATGAGCTCGTCTCCGCGCGAGGCCCTTGCCCCCCTCCCCCATTACCCCTAACCAAGCTCAGCTCGCAGCTCTCCTTCCAGCCAACTTGATTCTACTTTTTCTCATTCATTACCTGATGGACGGCCACTTATTTCCAGCTAATCAAGTGCGCAAGCCGAGATTTCGGAGCGTCTTCTTTATTTCTTCTTTCTCCTTTTTTAACGGAGAATTGACGATTTTACTCGAGCTACTTATCAATGATTAATGGTGCATGGCCTGTACACCTTTTTCTCACAGTAATGTTGTAAAGTGGGGGTTTAATTGTTCAAAGGGATCCTACTTAATAATGTGCTTTATTACTGTTTATATGAAAAAGAATTTCTTTCAATATAATAAAGGGGTGCAGAAACAGGGCGTCCAATTATTAAATCTAAAATTCCGCGCTGCATTCTCCGTTTATATTGTAATTTTTTTGTTTTCCAGTTATCGACTTTCCCTTACCAACTTCGATGTTTGAAATTCGCTGCTAACTCGGCACGGACGATAATCAAGATATTTAATTTTCGTTGCCAGTTTTCCACTGATATTAATTGGCGTTCAAAAGTATTCTTTAATTAAATCGGAATAACGATGAATTTATATATTGCTCAAAGCTACTGAAGAGCGCAGCAGTATCAGTCTGTGCATATTATATTTTATAATTCTATTATTCTTGCCCCGCGCAAAGAGCTACACCGTAATTGCTAATTCGATCGTAGCACATGCAAATTAAACAATGTAATAATTAGTTATGTATCCAAAACAAACATTAGTTTCGGTCTGAATAACCCAGTAGCGCTAGAAATAGCGTGTTCGCGCGCATAGTGGAGCGGCGATGGCGAGTCGTTCAATCGAACGCTACTGGGCGCAGCGGCGGCAAGCGAGCTGGAAATTTTCGCCGAATTATGCTGATTTGCAAACAAAAGTGAAAATTCCCGCGCGCCCTCGCGCTCTTTAGCTCGTAATATTCCGTTTGGAATGATATTTATTCAAAAAATCTCGCGCTCGAGCAGAGCGAAATTCCGTTGTGTAACGGACACACGCGCACACGCTTGTGCCTTCCCTTTGCCCCGGCGCGAATCTCGCTCGCGGTAACTATACCCGTTCGGATGCAGCAGCTCCTAGAATTTGGGCTCCGCGCCGGAATTTATAAAACCACGCGCCACCGGGGCCGACGAGCTAGTTAAATCCCAAGCACTTACACGTCGGTTCTATGGAAAAATATTGGCTGGCGCTCGTATGAAGCGGCTGCGGCCCTCCGGCTTTCTCTACATCGCGTAATGTATAGTCGGCAAAGGGGTCGGGCTGCAAGGGCTTTATGTACGGGGCACAGATCGAAAGCCCAAGAGCTACGTATATACATAGCTACGCAGAGAGAAAGTGCAAGAGCGGGAAAGAGTAGAAGGAGCACCTGAAATCCACGCCGCCGCTCTCCGCGTGTTCGATGCATGCACGTATACTCGTATCTCTCTCTCTCTCTCTCTCTATCCTTGCATCTAGCTTGCTAGCGCGTGATGTATATAAGCCTATATATAAAACATGCATCCGTCCAAGTCTGACGTAAGGGGAGCACGTAGGCATGCCCCTACCACCTGGCAATATCTTTGGCGTATTTATGCCCGTACCCACCGCCAATCTCCACTTCCCCGCCCCCAACCCTCTCACGTACCTACACACATAGAGACACGTGGGGGAGGGGGCGGCCGCGAAAAGCTTCTAGCCGAGAGAGAGAGAGAGAAAGCAGAGATCGATATGCCGCTGCTGCGTGAAGCCGGCGTTTAGCACGCGAGTGGTACGGTACGTGCATGCACGAAAGCCATGGATGGGAGGGAAAGGTAGAGAGGTAGAGAGAGAGGTAGAGCTCTCTAGCTTGATTTGTGGAGAACGCCGCCGGCCGAGAAGTTCGCTTCGAGCATTCCGCCGTTACGATCCGTTAGCCCGGCTGAAATTTTCATTAGACCTCTCGCCTACCGCTCCTCCCTCCTCCTTAACGAATGCGACTCGACTGGCGCTGGCGCTGCCGCTCGCGGAGGACTTATCATCGTCTTCTTCCTTCGCGCGCGTGCAGCCAGCAGCACCTTCCGCGCCGCTGACTTCCGGGACTATACGTATACCGAGAGAGGGAGAGAATCGGGATACGGAAGAGATCGCAATCGCGCTCGGCTACTCGCCCCGTGTGATCCACTCGGCCCGTAAGAACAAGCAGTTGCCCGTGCTTCTCTTCCTCCTTTTCGGCTCCCTCTGCGCGCACCACTGCTCTCTCGCTATCTCTCAATCTCTCTCTCTCTCTCTCTCTCTCTCACTCCCTTTCTCTCGCATTGTTGCCATCTCCCCCCCGCTCGCTCGGCTCTGTCCATCGCGTGCTATCTCAGCGGAAAAACCTTTTTCTAGCGATGTAAAAGGGGGTAGCGCGCCGCGAGTATATACTACAGCGTAGCGCGGACCGGAGCAAAAAAGCCGTGGCAGTAGTGGTAGACGAGAACGGCGCGGCGCAGCGGTGGCAACATCAGCGCTGGCGCCAAAGATACCGGCGACATAATGTCCGTCGGGTTTTGCGATCGTCGAGCAGTGTAGCGCGGCAGCGGCAGCGCACCGAAAAAGCGAGTCCGCGCTTTTCCGCGCTTCGCCTTAATTCTCGCATTCTCGTGCCTTATGCTCTCTCGCCCTCGGCCCCACGCGGCGAGCGACTATAAGCGAGGAAGGATGAGGAATGGGGAGAGGGTAGGAGCTGCCGCGTGGCAGCCGGCGCGTCTCGAGGAGCTTCGCGCACTTCTAAATGTCGTTTTGTATCTCCGCAGCACACCGAGAGTAAGAGAGAGAGAGAGAGAGAGTGAGCAAAAAGCCGCTTTACCTCGACAGCTCTACTACGTAATTATGTGTCTCGCTGCATGCTCCGACGTTCCTTAATTTGTATTCCTTAAGAGGCTACTTTAACGCTAGTACTTTGCCCAGAGCGCGCGCGAGCACGCGGGGTTAAAATAGAAGGGACTCTTTTAAATTTATGCGAATTTAATATTTTCGCCTCTTTATAGTACTTCCTAACTTTCTTCCTGCCTTTGCCTTTCGTGCCTTCTTCCGTGTGCTGCTTTCTTCTTCTGTTTCGCAATTGTGCAGCTCGCCGTTCCTTTTTTTGTATTTCAACTACGGCTTTTCTTTCATTCAAAATTTTTTATTAAAAGAGCGCTATTATCAAGTTGCGTTTCAAAAAGAGTTCAAATGCTCGTGACACGATGTCAGCGACGAGCGTTGAATTAATACAGTTTCACCTCGGATACATGTTCTGTGTTCCGACAAACATACTATAAACTGAGTGGTTCATCCACGATCTTTTTCTGTACAACTTTATTAAAGAATGTTTATTTATTTTTTCAGGTAAGCTATTGAGATCGTCAAATTACTCTTCTACAGTTTTGTGAGTAATACATTTTATTTATATACAATTGTTATATTTGTGTTATTTTTTTTATGTATAAGTACTTTACATAAATTCTGCGAATTATTTTTGATGTTTTTTTTATGAAACCATTGTAAACGAACAAATAAAGTCTGTAAAAAAATTTTATTTTATTTCAATGCGAAAGCTTTTCGCGAGGGCCAATTAAATTTTTTTTATGTTTTTAATTCACACACAGTTGAAGGGAAACCAAACTTTTTAAATTTTATTGAAATGTATAGGATACAATTATAGAATTTTATATACAATATTGTATAACATTTTTCTACAAAATAACAAGCTTTGCAAACACGCGTAATTTCTGCGCACTGTAATTCTCAATTTGAAAAGTGAGCCTGCTGGAGTCATAAACGCTAGGTAATGCCGAACTATGTTGCGAATTCAGGAAAATTTACATCATACTGTACTATGTCCTGGGATAATAGTAAATTTCACATTTATTTGAACAAGGAAATCCTCTCCGAATGCGTATTATACAGTATCCCCACTGTACTGTGCCACAATTATTAGTTGTCTCCGAATATCCTAAAAGCCTGAGGCTATAATAAACGTAGACACAAATAATACAGAGAAAAGAAAAAAATACAGAGATAGAAAAAGCGTCGTCTCGGTAAAAGCACTTCTACACTCCTGCACACAGAATCACGCTAGTATGCCTCTCTCTCTTTCACTCTTATATTTGGGGAGCATAATTTTTGCTCGTCGAGTGGATCCACATCTTTTCAAAGGAGCGTCTACGACGAGGACGACGACGCTGACGATGTCTCGCGTGAAAATACACTCCCTCTCTCTGTCTTTTTCTCTCCTCCTCTGAGACACAGGAGCCTGTTACAACATCAGTCGGGGAGAGATGCTCGAGGCACTCGACTGCGCGAGCGCGCTCGCTTGCTCTCGAGTCCTCGGTCCTGCCTACGGGGGGGGGGGGGGGGGGGGGATTTATAATCGTGATCTGGATACGTATGTACACGTAATAACGAGACTACTCTCTCACTCCTCCCCCGCCCTTCGTATAACTCGCCCAAACTCGCTCCAACTCTGTGTTTCTGTTTCTGTCGGCCTCGGCTGCCGCTGTCCCTGTCTCGCGCTCCGCTGCTCTTTCTGCCTCTCTGTGTGTTTCCCTTGTATACAGGCGAGGCGAGGCGAGCACCGACATGACGCCGAGGGAGGAAGGTGTGAGTGTACTACTCATCCTCAGGGACGTAATCAGCCGCGCGCTCGCTCGTCTCCTCCTGTCTTATACACGTCACGTATTCCTCGAACTCGCCCCCTACTCGGACTTACACAACTGGTAACAATCAATTTAGCCGAAAGGAGTTTACCGACTTTCTCTTGCCCCTTTTTTCCTTCCCGTGCGCTTTCTCTTGTTTCTCCTTGCTTTTTTCTTCCCCTGCTTCGGGCTAACTCGTTCATTAAGCTGTTTTTGCATCTTCCCGGATCATTCTTACGCCGCCATTGGACAAAAAAACTCAAGTTTGTTAACGCTACAAAGCACGATGTATCTTGTAAGTCAAACCTTTTAAAAGTAAAGGAAAACATGCTTACTTACTTTGCTCTGATTGAATTAGAGACGGGCTACGTGAAAGTTTCGTAGAGCGCTGAATCGGAATCTGGATGGTTGGTATTGCTAATATTGAAATATATACTTAGATGGGAAAACAATCCTTTCGTGATAAATCAATTTTAGTGGAACATTGTACGCACTAGGGTCATTTGAATAAATGAACTGTAATTACGAATTTGAGGAAAGATTGAAGATTTGACAGTTTATAGCTATCAATGTTGCTGCTAAGTCCAATAAAATATAACTCTATACGAACTATCTTACGGTTAATAACAAGATTGATATTGGCTATCAATTGTCAAAATCTTATTCTAATCTCAAATTCAAAACGACGAAAGTATTGCCTATTTTTGCTACAGAAGCGTGTATTTTAATGAAGTGTAATTAGCAATCCCAAAAAGCTTTGTAGATATTTTGACTTTTATCTTATCTATAGCTTATTTCCTGAGGGTCTAAAAGGGTTGATTTTAATATCATCCTCATAATCTCATTTTTGGAAATGTCGTAACGCACACTGCGTTTTCGTAATCAGCGAGCCAGAAAACCCCCGAGTATCAAATTCAAGAAAATTGCACGAAAGGAAAAATATATGCTTCAAAGAGTAGAGTACACACTGTGAAGCAACTTTCTAGCAAACATCATTCCAGTTTAATAAATTACTTTGCACGTCGAAAACTTCATGGGTCAATAAAATTAGTTTGTAGACGTATTTAAAGTAGAATTAACGTTAAATAGAATGATAATTAACGAGGTCAAATAGAACATTATTTACTTATTAAGCTTCTGCATTATAATCAATAAACAAATATTATACTGACGAAATAGCAGATATTATATAATCATCGATGTTTGCTAAAATATTTAATGACGTTGTAATTTGCTCGCGTGTCGTAAGATCCACAAATAATCAATTTTCGCGTACGAATTACGCTTGTAACATAATGAAATTTTATTTGTAAAACAAGAGTCATAAGAATTAGCGGAGTGCAGTTTATTGGACACTAAACCCGCGAGGCCTCTAAAAGCAACAAAACTCGCTGACACTGACACTTAAAAGCGTCAATTATGTAATTGCCTGAGATCCTCGCTCTGTCTGGAAAGACAGGCAGGCGCGGGCGCGCACAAATATTTAGAAGTTCGAAGTAGCAAAACAGAGAGATGGAGCAACAACATCGAGTTCGGGCATAAAGCGGAAATGACTTAATCCGTCAACATTTCTAAGCCGGGAGCAGCGCGGAGCGAGGGGGAAGAAGAGGGGGGAGGAGTGAGCCGCTGTATCCGCTGCTCTCCCGGTGTCTTTGTTAAGCTACAGATCGTAAACAAAAGTACAGTAATAAAAGGCTTTAAGTGTATCGTAAAAAGCATCGCGCGCCCCTCGCCCCCAAGTTTTTACGCGAAAAACTAACTCTAGCTTCCCGCGCGTCTTCTCCACTGCTACTTCTTCCCACTTCTTCCTCAACTTGTCACTTTGGAATCGATGAAGAGCAGTGCCCTGGAAACTTCGCACGTCTGTCTCAGCGCGCGCGCGCGCGCGGGCGGGCGAAATTGCACTGGTTGCGTGTATATATACGTGTGCGCGCGTGTGTATATATTGCCTCCACCTTCTCGCGACTCTGTCTCTCCGAGGCGACGCGGGGCGCCTGGCTCTTATAGATCCCTCGCTAGCTCACACTTAGCGAGCTCCGGCAGCCGCACGCTCGCATTTACTTATGGTAAGGCGCACATACGGGGCCCGCGACGATGCATTTACTTACCGCCGGCTCGACGCGCGCTATATAAGCTCGCGCGCGCTTTGAGGAAAGAAAATGAAGCGCCCTGTCTTCGCAGCCGGGATCTAGGCCGGGTATATATGCTCTCCTCGTGATCGATGCCTCCTACTCCTCGTGGCAGCTATATTCGCGCGGCCGGGAGGAGGTATAGGAGCTGCACTGCACGCACACGCCCGGCGGCCTCGCGTTGATTCCTCCAGCCGCAGCCAACCGCGCTATTCGCAATTATCTGCCGCTCGATATATCGATGCCGATCTTGGCGGTGGCGAAAGGAGCAACCCCAGCGCGAGCGGCTAAATGTCACAGTAGCTTTCCACCCTCACTCACCTTGAGAAATGTACTTTATCGCTGCCGCGAGCGAGCGTACAAAAGCTCGCATGGAAGAACCTTTACGGCGATGCCTGTTCCTTAGCCGCGCGCCATTTTTGCCGCAGTCGCGGGCTTTTTTCCGGAGCGCCTGGCGCACACGCTTTTTCTCGCCTCCCCCGCCTCTTCCAGCACACGTCATCAGGCGCTTTCAGTCCTTCGGGCGCTCGTGTGATTTTTACGATCTTTCCAATTGTGATCAGTCATTTGGGCGATGATATCCAATTTTTCAGCTTTTTAGACTTTTAGTAACAAGTAGGATGTCCTACAATTAGTGTATAAAGTCATTGCCCTCCTGTACTATTCAACTATATATCTGTTTTGCTTTCTCAAAGAGAAAGTTTGTAACGATGACATTTTCGGATCAGACATTTTGATAAATATCGATGTTTTTGAGGTTCCGAAAAACAGGTTTTTAAAAAACGTCTGTCTGCAGGTATGAATGTATGTGTGTGCATGTGTGTGTATGCATGTACGTATGCATGTATGAAACCAAAAATGACATCTATTGCTTTTTAACATATCGACATATATACATACATCCTAATTTTTGGACCAATCTAAATCTCTTCTTTAGTGTTAATTTGGGGTTTAAGTTGTTATTTATGGTAATATGAGACAAAGCTTTCATGGAAACAGCTACAGGTGACGAAAAAGTTTTTACATGTATTTCTTATGGGGATTTTACCAGATCGGCCACGGTAATTACTTTTTGTTAGAAAAATGCATGTAATTTCATTTTAATGTAACAAAAATATTTCTCCGCATAGTATGTATATACACACGTTACTATACCAGAATAACGCATAAAATATTTTTTTCATATGTAACTTTTAGCTTTTGGCATTTTAAAACGAAGAATGTTAAATCTAACTATAAAAAATTCCAAATAAAAACCGGGTCGCTCGCTTACGTAGTTGTTTGAAGTTCGAACTAAATAACCTCCTAGGTTAGATGACGCTACTAAGCTAATGTACTCATTACAATTCCATAAATTGAGCTGGGATTTTAAAACTCAAAAAGGTGGCGACAACATTCGTAACACTCCTGTAGCCAAATAAGTTTAAAAAGAATACTCATAGGTTAGATATAATTAAATCTTAAAGTTATTGTCTAATAAATTCAGAATTACGTAAATTGTTCGATGGCGACAGGCCACAGTAATTACTTTTAGGCTATATATATATATATATATATATATATATATATATATATATATATATATATATATATATATATATATATATATATATATATATATATATATATATATATATATATATATATATATATATATATATATATATATATATATATATATATATATATATATATATATATATATATATATATATATATATATATATATATATATATATATATATATATATATATATATATATATATATATATATATATATATATATATATATATATATATATATATATATATATATATATATATATATATATATCACTTGTGTGTTAAAAATATAGCATAGTTGTCTTAGTTTTGTGTTTAAGATGTTCAAATACATCGTTTTTAAGAACTTCAAACGTTTACCAGACCGTAATAATATTTCCTTTCTACTCAGTTTATTGGCGACACTAAAAATACTGTTTTTTTTACAATCACCCATATATATTTATATTTAGTAATTTAGTAATTTAATAATTTAAACTTATGCAAAATATAAATTATGCAGAAATATTGTTGTTTAAAATATTTTTTAATATATGTAATACATACAATTACCACCAATAAATTTAAGATAAGATAATAATATGTAACTAAGAAAATCTTAAAAGTTTTCATTAAGTGTAATTATTCAAGTTAATTATTCAAAATAGTTTTGTTCAAACTCATTTTAACTGTGAAACCAAATTTTAACTCTATTAAATTTTATTCCTAACAAATTGTATTGAAACATCAAAAATATATTAATTAACTAAAAACTGCTATAAAGTCTTCATTTATATTGAATCTATTCAATACAAAAAATTTTTTTTATAACTTTTTGGTGCAAAAGCATATTTTTGTGATAAAAACAAGAGTATTAAAAAAAAAATTTACACACACCTATTAGACAAAATTTATTTTAAAAAACTCAAGAAAGTTTTTCAACTACAAATAATCGTAACCCAAAGTATAGCATTTAAAAAGCAGACGTGTCCGTGTACAACAGAAGAACGGAAACACCTTATCAGAAATTTCGAGTGGTGAAAGGTGGGTAATTTTATGATCTTTCAAATGCGTTTTGATTGGATCGATGATGTTATTTCTAACGTACCATAAAACCCAAAAAACTAAAAGCCAAAAATCGAAGAACCACTAAAAAACAAACAAAAATCCGAAAAATTATAAAAATTATTATTGTGCCTCCTTCGTCTAAAAGAGAAACGAACAAAATGAGCCGTGAAGCATTAAATGTTACGGTTGGTTACTCGAGACATTGATGCATACATATGGATGCTAACTAAAATATATCAAATATACGTCAATTCACAAAATACGTTGTCAGTTTTATTTAAACTATAGCTTTTGAGGCTATTCTGAAGCCTGAAATCATAAATTAATTTTAGCATTCATTTATTTAATGCGAATTTCCATTACAAGATTCTATAAATTGATTAATCTGTGAAAAATCATTCTGTTAAGGCAGTTAGCAGCGATTTTTAATTCAGAACCAAAAAGGAATGAAAATCAATTTATTGCAATAAATTTATTAGTTAAGACAGTTTATTAAGTGAAGCTTTGTTATGAATATAGTTGCCCTGAAATTTAATCAACCACAGTTCATTCGTACTCTCTAGTGATTTTAAAACTAAAAATGAATCTATTCTTTACTGAGTAAGATATCACTTGTCGCTGTCTAGCGTAACTAAAAATGAATTAGTATTTTAAAATATATAATTCTTTCAATTTGAGTCTTTTAAAACTAGTTTATTATTTTTTATATTTTATTCTATTATGTTGTATTATTGTATTATATTCTATTATTCTATTATTTTTATATTTTTAGTTTATTCTGTTAACTTCTAAACGAAGGGATCTAAAACGATAAAGATTTTCAGTGCCATTCACTTAAAAATATTGATAAAAATAGGAAAAATAAAAACAATCAAATACATTCTTATTCGTTGTTAGAAATCACTGATTCAATTAGTCCAGGACTTATAAATTTTCAAATTGAAAATTATCCCAGAATTTTGTAATTAATCTTAAGGTGGCTCTCCGGTGATTAATTCGAAAAATTTCGAATTGTTTTTTAAATCTTTTAAAAGTGTGTTCAACTCTTCCTTAAAAGTTAGCAACAGCAACATAATGATATTTTACACTTGAAGCTAAAAATTTTCATAGTTTAGTCAACGCTATTTATTTCAATTTCACGATATTTAGTCATCGCTATTTATTTCAATTTCACGATATTTTGCCTAATTTCGATCGTTTAAAGGCTGGGAAAATGAAATAAAAGAAAGTCTTTTTTAGTTCTTTTAAGTTAAAAATAATCTATACTTTCTTTTAAAAGTTTTCTAATTATTTTTATAAATACAATAAAGTTTGGTAAATTTGTATTACCGTGTTCTTAAATAAAGCTAGATTTTTCAGTATATTTCATCACTTGTTGTTTTCTCATTATTTAAGTTTTCAATCTTCAAAATGTTGTTGACGCATATCAAAATAACCAATCTTGATGAAACTTTTAGGATACGTTCTTTGAAGTATTCTCAACATTTGTTAGTTGAAATATTTTGTAAATATCCATGACAAAGCTCATATTAATTGATTCTACTAACAAATTTGCACTGGTTTTAACAATTTTTAAACAACAATAATTTATAAATTTTAAAAAACACATAGTTGTGTAAAAATTGGTAGTTTCAGCTAACTTATTTTTACTTTACTGTCAAAAACACTATCAAATTTTGTTGGTTAATAAATGTCATTGTGGTGTGCGCGAACTTTTACCGTACAGCCTAATTATACTTAAAATAAACCTATTATTCTCAATAACTTCAATATTATTTGATAATTTTTTTTAAAATATATGTGTATCAATTGATAATACTATTATAAACAAGCCATGTAAATATTATTTTGTTAGCCTTAAAGCTACGGAAGTTTTATTTTTCACCGGAGAGCCCCCTTAACACAATTTATATGATAATTACATCATCAAATGCAATAACCAGAAGTGGTTAGAAGTGCAGAGATTATTAATTTTATAAATCATTAATAATCAAAAAAGCGGATAGATAAATTTATGTAAGTGAGATACGTTTGAAGAATTTCTCCTGGATATAATTAGATACACATCTCGTCTCTGATTTAGTGTACTCCATCACTTTATATCTGCAGGAAATCCTAGGCAAACACTCCTGAGTTCGTGGAGTAAGCGCATAAAATCAACTGAAATAAGAGACTCGAGCAAAAGTCAGAGGCAGCGTAGAGGACGGTTGTATTTTATGTACTTTTACGGAAAAGCAAACTTGCGTGCGTTCTTCTGAAACTACAATACGTTAGTTAAATAGCGTATATAGCGACTTGTTAAATCGCTCAAAAAGCAGCAGAATTGCAGCTGAATGCAAACAATAGAGGGAAGAAAGGTAAAAAATACACATTGAGAGCGTCCGTGCTTTGGAAACAAACTTTGGGACAAACACGAGTAGAGGACAATCACGGCCGCGCGAATGCAGTATCGGCTATCAACGGCTACTAATGACTCGTTAACGTCAATTTTTAGCGACGAAAAATAACGACGCGCAGAGTGGTCCACTCTCTGCGAAAGCGCAGCGTATATATCCAGAGAAGCGGCGCGCGCGCGCACGCTCACGATAATCACAAGCATCTAACGATCGCGCAAAGTGTCTTTATCGTCGTTTTATTTACTTATTAATTATCTCTTTATTTACGCGGGCGCGCGGGGTCCGCAATCCGATCGCGGGAGGGGCGCGGGCGCGTACACAATCAAAGCGCGCCAATGGCGCGATTTGCCATGGAGATGCGGTGGGCGCGCGCGTTGCGTTGGCCATTGTGCGCGCAGTTACGAAATTCGCAGTGCCATTGAGGCATCGGCGCGATATGCGAGCTAAATCTAATGGCCCCGCCATAGAATTTATATTAGGGTCCGGCGAATCGCACCGCGGCGCGATCTGCATCGCATCTCGTATGCTAATCCCTTGCTCGCGGACGGGGGAATTAA
This sequence comes from Gastracanthus pulcherrimus, assembly GCA_949152435.1. Taxonomy (NCBI): domain Eukaryota; kingdom Metazoa; phylum Arthropoda; class Insecta; order Hymenoptera; family Pteromalidae; genus Gastracanthus; species Gastracanthus pulcherrimus. Next base: position 183,407,125 of record OX424574.1, read on the forward strand.
CTTTTTACGATCCGGTGGATTATGCGAGTCGACGTCGAGGGGCGGACCAGCCGGAAATAATTGACAGATTTAACTGGCATAATTGAAATGCTCCCTCGCCGAGGCCGTAGCTCAGCTCGCGAGCGCCTACAGCCGCCGCGTTTTTTCCCCGCTGAGCGCGAGCGCGCGACTTCCTCCGGCAGCCTCGCCTTCGCCTCCCCCTTTCTTATTGTGCAACGGCGCGGTGGAGGCGCCGCGTTTTTCTCTCTTTCTTCCTTTCATTTCGTATTTTCTCGTGAGCGCCTTTTTTTCTCCTGTTTCATCCATCTCCTTCCGAGGCGCTCGTTGCTCTCTCGCCCCTCAAACCCCCTTCAGCCTTCCTGCTGCTGCTTCTGCCGCTGCACCCCTCCAGCGGCGCTCCGTTATCTTTCCTTCCGTCTTTTTTCCGCCGTCAGCCTCTTCATCCTCTCGCGGTTTATTCTTGCGCTTCGGCTTTTCCTCTTTTTTTCTCTCGCTCTCTTTATTTCGCTTCATCTAGCCGGCACGCGGCGGCGGCGGCGGCGGCGGCAGCGGCCCTGCACACGAGCCGCAAGCCTTCGAATCGGATCTTTTGTCGAATGCTCCGCTTCGGGTTTCCACTCTTTTCTCCCTCCGTGCGGCGAAGCTCGCGCGACTCTCTTATCTGGCGCGCGACGCTCGTTCGTCTCCTACTTAGCGTCCTTGTCACTCCTGTGGCGGCGACGTCGCGCGCACAAAACTCCCGACAGAGGGAAAGCCCGCAGGTGAGAAAGAGAGACGTCTCGGCTGGGCGCAAGAAGGAGGCTCGGAAAGCCAGCGGGAAAAGGTGATATCGCGTGTCGCGCCCGCTTCTTCTGACGCGTCGCGTTGATATAGTGCCGCCGCCGACGTGGTATATATAATAGGAGCGCCAGCCAGCTCGACCTTCGCTCCTTTCGCCCGCTCCCTGACAAGAGATCCATTCGGTCCATCGATCTATTTTCGCCCCCTCGTCCTTTTTCTGCCCCCTGCGCGTGCTCTGCCCCGCAGCTGTGTTTTTATCATCGGCCTCGTTTCGCTCGGTCGAAAAATGCTTGCGGTTACGCATGACCGGCTCTGCTACATCCCCCTTTCGCTTCGCTCTCGTTCGCTATATCTCTCTCTCTTTGCTCGGCTCGATGTGTCTTGTGTCCGTGCCAGGGGCTTTGCCCATCAATGCTGCTGCTCCTGCTCCTGCTTCGCTACATTTTTTAACGGACCCCCGTTTTCCCCTCTCTTCCACTTTCAACGCAGCTTCCAGAGTTTTACTTTCAATTATATATTAATATCGAGTCCGGGGTATTACGTATTTATGACCGCACGCGCCCGCGCACATTTAATTTATTTCCTCTGCAATATAGCTCTAGCGAAAATATGGACTTTGAGAAGGTTCGGGGGTTTTACAAAAAAACAGAGAACGTAATGAAACTCACACATATTACTGTTTAGAGAATCAAGAAGTTCCCTGAATTTATTCAATGTTTGTTACGGATGTTATATTTAAGGTATTAGACTTAGAAGTTTGCTGGTTATACACGGACTCTTATGGAACTCAGCTATTAAAACAGATTGACGCAGGGTGCGATGTGTGTAAAAACACAGAGAATGAAAAAAAAACTATGAGCGTTATCAAGTAAGTCATTACGAAACTGTGTGCAAAATTTGAACGCGTGTCACCGCATTTAATTCCGAGTTTTTAATGAAAACGTAAACAAAAACTCGAGCTTGTCGAGTGTGCGAGGTGGTGCGAGGGAAAAGGGGGGAGACCCTCCTTCCCTACCGCACCCAGTGATACCCCCGAACCTCCTTAATCGGTTATAATTACATTGATATAGAGGGGTTGGCATCCATTAAATCTACTTCAATATATATGTAAAAATATGTATTAATTCGATAAATCCGTTAATTCATAATGTATGAAGGGCTTCTGTCCAATTATTCCTCATACGCAGCTGAAATGAAATTGAATTCTCGCAAGTGCAGCAATTCCGCAATGAAATATCCATCACCGTATCATCTATCATAATAGAGCACGGGGCACGGTAGTATCGGCCGCCGGCGCTGCTTATCAGCCGCAAAACGGAGATTTCTTCTCCGTACAAGCCAATGTTTCCGCGCTCTTTCTCTTTTATTCTCTTTCTGACGCTGCATTGTTGCAGAATAGAAGTCATTAATACGTCGTTATGGACTTTTTGTCGAGCCGGCGGGCAGAACGGAACACGAATGCACCGGATTACGAGAGGGAAAGAGGGAGAGCGAGGTAGATGGAAAGCGGGAAAAGTTGTACGTGGCAGGAACACAGAGGTAGAGAAAGAGAGAGAGAGAGAGCGAAAACAAAAGCAGAAAGAAATTCGATTGGTTTTGGCGTCGGCGCTGGCTGGCTGAGGGCAAAAGTCGCCTCGCGATGTCATGCAACGCCGGAATGCAACAGCCCGAGCAGCAGCGGCAGCGGCATACATACATATAGGGGAACGCAGCGGCAGTATAACTCGGCGAAACTCGCGCGGGGCAGGCCGTAAATCCTCTTTCGCTTGCATATAATTTATCCGCGCACCCCTGCTATCTCGGCGTATTATAACAGTCGTCCGAAATAATGCATATTTCATGGCATCGTTCGCCAACTTTTATACGACGCCGACGACGACGACAACGACGACGCAGACGCCTCGTGTGTTCCACTGTAGGCCAGGAGGCAGCAGCCGGCTTTATACGACGTGCGACAATAAACGCCGCATACCGATCGATCCTCCTGTCCTACTGTGCTCTCTTCATCTTCTTCCTATTCTTCATCATCATCCTCTTCTTCCTCTTCTTCTTCTTCTGCTTTTCTCCATACGTTCACGTTTCATCGACCTCTATATAACCTCTCTGCTTGGGTTCTCGTAATTATCTTATGTTTGCTCCGAACGCCGCGCCGAGAAGATGCTATAGAAGGAGGATCTAATTGCCGCGCTCGTGTGCAGCCGCGAGTGTATATGCTTGCTCTCCCGTCTTCCCCACGAATTATGAAGCGAGCAAGTCGAAAGTTTACTAATTATAACTAATAAATTGCAAGTGCGGTTAATACCGAGAGCAGCGCCCAGGACAAAGTAGCACCAGCGCGTGGACCAAGAGACTCTGTCTCCCTTGCCCTGGCCGCCCCCGTCTCTCTTAGAGCATATAACTACGTCGCATTACAGTTTATACAGTGGACGCAGCCGAGTTCGACACGTGCACGAGCTGTATAACGGAGAATAGCTGCAGGCCTCGGCGAGCTCGTAAAACCCGATTCTCTCCCTCCCCCCGCGCCAGTGTATATATTCCTCGCGATGCCGCGGCGCGCGCCGTCGAATGTATGCCCGATGGAGCCCGAGATACAGCCGGGCTGTGCGTTATCTGCGTCTCGTTTCGTGCGCCCCGCGCTGCTTGCCGTACACGGTGTATGAATATAGTCGTTCGCCTTCTGGCGGCACGCGGAGAATGCAGCGCTATACGCGGCTAAGCGATGCCCACCACCTGCTCGCCGGCGTGGCTACACGTCCTGGCGCGCGCTTCCGCCCGCCCCGACGGCTTCGATCTCCGACGGGGCTTGTCGCTATTTACGATTCCGAGCCGACGACGACGTCTTGTCGATGATTCTCGGCTTTGAATCTCCAGCGAAGAGGTTTTTTTCTCTGCTTGGCTTACGAGACGACTTTATTCAGCGGGCAATGATGCGCGAATGCGTAAGTGCAACTTATGTCCGCGTAACGATGAGTAAGCGAGAAGCGAGATGAGAATCGCGCCGGAAGTGACGAAAGTGATTTGCTAAGATAGGAAAGGGAGAGGGGAAATGGAGGGGAAGAATTTAGTTATATATTGATGATTTGATTTTTTTTTCTCTTTTTAATTAAAAATTAATTTAGATTCGGAGGAAATAGTATAGTATGGCTGCCAGTTAGACAAACAATTTAGTAATATGTCAAAGTTTTGGATAAAGTTAGTTAAGCTAAGTTTGCAGGATGTAGCTTCGCGCGCTTTACTCCCCAGGCTGCATACTTTGCCTTCAAGGCGCTACTGCATATCTTAATGAATTCAGGAAGCATTTTTTATTCAACTCTCTAAATATCAAGAGGAGTTGTTAATTGTATTAAGCATAACGTTCAATTTAGAAATATGATAAGAATTTGATTGTAGATATTGATTTAATTATTGGTCTATGACATTTTCTATATATTATTATTGCAATCTATTTTTTGAAGAAAATGTAATATTCGAAAAGAAGCTACTCTAGCTACGGAGCTTGCATTGTAGCAAAATTTTTGGAACCAAAGTTGCGTGATTTCTTTCTCTTTGATATTTCACTTTCTAGATTGACAAAGGAAGATGAGAGTTACCTAATTCCGTACTATAAGCTCTTTAACACAGCTCAGACCACGAGCATGTTCAAAATCTTCAAGCTTAGCTCCCCCGATCCTCGAAAGGCGTTCACCTCGATTACATGTTTTATTCAAGATGTTAAGCACCAAGCGCTTCACAAAGCAGTTTCTGCTATATTTAGTTTTGCAAAAACATGTTTTATTCGTGAAAGCTTTCAAAATGATTATCTACCGTAGAATGAAAATTGTATTATTATTAAAAGCGATAAAATATTCTGCCTGATATAACAGTAAGCCTGATAATAAAAAGCTTACTTCGAGCTTCTGTGGTAAAAATGGAATTTCACTAGTGCACTTTCGGCTCATATATTTTCAAAATATATTGCGACATATTGTAAAAATTGATTTTCCGCTAAATTAAAAGTGAAAAACTTTGAACGGTTAGTCTTTCCTGCAGAGAGCAAACATTAAGCAAGTGCCGAAAAAAATTATACCGTGTTTGCTTTTAATTTTGGACCTGCGCCGACAAAAAGTTGATTAAAATACAAAGCGTAAAACGCTACAAGCTCGCGCACAATAATGGTAAAATTTTTTTCCTCGACGACCAAAGTTGTCGGCGTTATACACACTACTCACTCCCAGTAGGAAAATGCAGAGAAAGCGTTCAGCGAAATTTCCCGGACGCATTGTTCATTTCCGGTTTTAGCAAATAACAAAAAAAAACACAAGCAAGTTTCGCGGCGAGCGAGTGAGCAAGCCTGTGTGTCGGGCTCGTAATACAAGAGGAAAAATAGCCTGGCTATAAATTCATTGAAAGGCTTTCATTAGAATTTCTCTGTTCTCTCTCCCTCCCCCACCCTGCCTATATTGATATATAGGAGACGTACGCGCGCGAGCTGCCGTCGTCGTCTTTGTACCTTCTGCTCGCGCTGCAATAGCGGCAAAGGCACCTCGCTCGCTCGTCGGCGTATAAAAATTCAATACGTCCGATACGGCAGCTTGTATTTCTCCCTTACAGCGTTAAAACGTGAATTTATTGTTTCCTCCGCGTCTATAGACCCCGCGCGAGAGCGAGAGAATCGACGGCTCCGCTCGCGGCGCAAACACACGCGCCAATACAAGGAGCTGCCGCCGCCGCCGCTGCTGCTGTGTTGACCTCGTGATAAATAGCGGCTTTGCCTGGCCTTGAAGTACCCATCGCAACGCGCGCCCCGCCATACCGATCGCTGCTCGGCGAGCCTCTATGTGCCTCCGCGCGTAATCGATGGATCCGATTATAAGAATCGATCGCGCTCGCTCGAGCGCACCGGCTCCTCCTCCACCCTACACATGCGAGTGTGTGTACGTGTCTATGTACTCGAATGTGTTATACCGTTATAGCTGCGGCAGCAGCAGGTTATAGGTCGAACGTCGCGTGGAGCTTTTCTTCTCACCCTGCACGGTGCGGCGGCCCGTCGACGTCGCCGTCGTCGTCTCGTCGAGACATCGATCCGTGTTTGTCTTGTCCCCTTCCGCCTCCTCGAGCCGTGCTAAAGAACTTTAGCCGCAAGGATTTGCCTTTCTTTACGTCAGTTTAGCGATATTGACCGGAGACAACGATAAATTCTTATCAAACTGTGTATCGAGGACCGCCACGACTCGATATATCTCTCTTTTTCTCTGTATATACACGTACAAATATATATATATATATATATATATATGTCGATACGCTAGCCTGACTGCGCTGCAATAAGTCTTTACAGTGTTATGTCACGCTGCGCGCGCGCTATAGTTGCCGGGAAAATATAAACGCTTCGAGCATTCGCTCCGATTCGTTCTCTCCTACAGCCGTGTGCCAGGTATATATGCAGCGAAGTGATACTAAAAATACGAGCGCGCTTGTACGACATAGGTAAACGCACGCCGAAAAAAAAAGGTTAAAGAAAAAAGCGTGGGGAAAAAATTGCTTGTTTCGTTTTTAAATACAAAAATAACGGAAAATCGAGTTTGAGCGAAAAAAAGCGGAGAAAAATCTGCGCCGCGGCGTTATATTCGTTCTTTCTCTCTTTTTTTGCATCAGCACAGAGAAGAGAGAAAAATAGAGAGAGAGTCAGAGAGAAAGCCAGAGAGAGAGAGAGAGACGGGGGAAATTGGTATCTAACGCAATCGGATTCCCGAAAGCTTATTCGTTCGTGAGGGGGGTAGAGGCGGGCGAGCAGTCTCGGTGCTCTTATTAATTAAATCCCCAATCGAGCGAAGCTCTCGCTATCTCTCGGCCGTTCTCTCTCTCTCTCTCTCTCTCTCTCTCTCCCTTAGCCGGCTCACTGGCCTCCTGACGGCTGAGTATCCTCCTCCTCGATATCCACTCGCTCGCGTATATATATATATATCGTCCCGTGAGCCGTTACCGAGGCCGTGGCGCAGCGGCGGCGGCAGCGGCACATCGGGGATTCCCCTTCTCGCTCTCGTTCCGCGCGTCTAGCCTCGTGTGCGAGAGAGCGTGCATGCACACGTCCTCTCTTTGCGGCCTGTGTGCGGCCGTGTAATTTTCAGCGGCGAATAATCGCTGCGGCAGCAATCAGAGCGATTATGTCACCGCGATTACGCTTAATCCGCGCTCCTGCAACGATTGACACGGCCGAGTCATTAATTAATCGCGTAATCCTAGAGACTAGCGGTGTGCTGCGGCTATACTGCAAGCGCGTATATTCGCTGCCGCCGCCGCCGCCGACGCCGCCGCTGCTCATTCGCATAGACGAGCGAGAGCCGCCGCCGATGCGGTGTTGCACAACGGGCTTATCGTATGTACGCCGTATAGTCCGAGTGCGGGGGCTTCGAAAACGAACGACCCGCACATAGCGAATTCCGGCCGGGGCATCGCTACGGCCTCCATACGAACAATAAATAATAATTCATGTTAATGCGAAGGTGAGATGCGCGCCGCGCGCTGCTACTGCTGCACTGGCATCAGCGTCATCGCGCCGATTGAATTCCGACGAGTACGCTGGCTCGCGGATTTAATTGTTTTGCTGGCGTGCCTCGATCCCACGCCTATATCCCCCCTTGTTTGAGGTATGAATTTCGAGCCGGTGCGCAGCTTTTCTTTAATTATTTTATTGTCGCTTGGGGGATATGTTTCATTTCAGAGGGATATCGCAATGAAATCGGTAGACTGCTGAACTCTTTTAAGAGTTTTCTACGTATTGCACTGCTTGAAGTTAAATTAGTGATAAATCACTGCAATCATTGACTATTCAATGATTTTAAGTCGTGATTATGCAGTTGAGGAGCATGGTGAATAGGCTAAAGCCCTTTTTAAGCCAGCCATGTGCAAATTTTTATTTGCGAATTCCTTTAAAACCGTTTAACAGGTCGTATTGAAATTACGTACATATATTACATCGATGGCCCCTATGAAGACCAGTAAATTTCAGATTTCTCAAAAACACCTAGTTCATTACAAGTGCTTGTTATAAAAAAACTAGCAATTTCCAGATTTTCTGGTAAATACAAACACTTTCTTACAATTCTATGAGAACACGTTAGTTTTTCTTTTTATTCATCTTGTGCCACCCATGTAGACACTATTGTCCTTTTACGGGACACTCCAACAACTTATGTGCTATGTTTTATTAGTATTAGTATTAGTATTAATATTAGTATGTTTGGGAGAGTTTGATCCTAAACCCAACTTATGTGCCCCACTGAATTCCCGCATGCCCTGTAACGTGGGGATCTTGTCAGACCAAGAAAACCCACGCCAGCAACCAGTCGATAGGGAAGTCAAACTCACGCACACTTTACTTTCTCGAAAAGCACCTAAATTTTCGTTTCTCATCTGCGGAAACATCATTGTTGGGACGGGGTTCCCGAGCGATCACCCATCCAAGTACACCCAGTGCCTCGCGCCGCTTAACTTTGATAATCGATCGCTCGCGCATCCCCGGATCCCTGCAATGATGCCGGTGAGAACATGTTAGTTTTTAGATATAGTAAGTTTCATATATGTAGATTGGTGTTTCTAGATACTTGTGTTTTAAAGCTATAATGTTTCTTCTAAAATCGATGAATGTCTTTATAAAGAGCTATATTTAAATAAAAAATATTATACATAAATAATGAGCTTTATTATCAAGGCCTGAATGCAAATTAAGTAGTGGCTTCACCTCGGGTGGCAACTTTTTTAAACATCATGTTTGCAATAATAGTAATTATTACTTATAGTACAGTTCTCATATTTAATGTTTGAATTTCCTAAGCAATTGGGACACATATTATTCCTCTCCTTATGATTATTTGAACTGGAAGCTTCTTGATTCGTCATCGTATCGGCTTTGATAAAAAGTGTTGCTTCGTAGCAGACGTATCTGGTGCTAGTTGATTCACAATCGAAACAAGTACTTTTGATTGATTTCCTGTGGACGTAACTGGAGCTAATGGTTTTACAGTTGATTCAAGTGCTTTTTTTATTAATATGATGAACTTGTGCTTGATCTACGTCACCATTATCAAAATAATCTTGAAAATCATCCCAAGATATTACTAAATCTTTTGAAATGTTATTTTCTTTCTTTACATCGGTCATCATTGATGAATGTATTCTTTTAGTTAATAGTTCTGGGTGTAATTGATTATTGGATGAAGTATTTTCATGAGTAATACCTTGAAAAATCCTCTCTCTATTCAGCATTGAATGTTCTACATAATCATGTGCGACATTGTCTGACGCCATCCTCCCAGCTGTTTCATCATGGTCATATTTGCACCAGAGTTTGATAGTAATGTCGCTGATGTTCTTCGGAAGTAATGTTCAGTATATCTCTCCTCATTTTCTAACTGTAAATATGTAGCTATAATTTGAGGTGTTTCACCTATTGTGTTTCTACCGATCACTTGGCGAGTACATTTTCCTTTATTATATTGCACGAAAAATTTATCAATGAATTCTCGTCAGGTGGTCTCAATAAGATATATTCTTTGACTTTGTTATATAATACAATGGTCTAATAATGAAGCTTCACGAATACTCATTTTTGTTGTTATGGATTGATACTAAAAACTTATCACTTAGATCTTACGACGACTTGCACTTTAATATTAGTAATTTCTTCAGATCTTAGTGCGCCACAGATACCAATGATAAAAATGATCTGAAATATATATATAAATTAGGTATGTACAATCGTTGGAAACATAAGTTGGGAATGTTTATTATTTACCTTTGCTACTAAGTACAGTTGATCCGGTGATGTCTTCATAAATTGTTAAATATGATCCCAATTTTGAGTAAGAGATTTCTTTGGTGTATAACCTTTGGAATTATTCTTGAGGAATCTTTTTAAATTTCTATATTTATCAATAGCAAAATTTTCTTTTGTACTCAGAGTTTTCTATAGCATAAACCATATACTCCACAGAGTGGAAGGTTTCAATTTTCCTTGCAGTTCTTCAAAATAAACAATTAGAATGTTTTCTGCAAATGAGTCTGCATTGTTTTTGAGTCTCCATTTCATAAATGTATCATATACTAGGAGGTAGTGGTCTTCAGTTGTCTTCGACAGTGTATTTTTTTCTATTATGAATTTTGCCTCTGCATCAAAATCTCTCATTACTTCTTCATCGACAGTACTACATTCATCAGATGAATCATTTGATAAAGAATCCATGTTTACTGTTTGACTTCACTGTGACGATAAACAAATTTGTATCTGATTTTTGCACAATGTTTAGGTTAGGCTATAGCAGCCGTCTACCATAGCGTACTGCGGATTAAATTTTTCTGGCCGCTGGCGCGTTAATCCCGATAGATGACGCGCGTGATGCCCTACCGAGCAGAAATTCTTGATTTCGATGCCTGTTCTCGGTGTTTTTTCGAGTTATAGATGTTGAAGAAAAAATTTTTATCGCACAGTATGGAAAATGAATTTGCTTCCCAGAACCTATTCTTGCATTCAAATATTTTCGGAAGATAGCAATTAAAATCGTGTTAATATTAAAAACCGTGTATAAAAACAAAAATTAATTGACTAATTCCGCTGAAACTTTCAAGCGCACATCGGGTAATGATAACAAAGATCTGTGCAAAATCTGTAAATGTTATACAACACATTGAACCAATGATGATATACCACATACTAACACACACATATTTATACGTTGTAAATCCCTAAAAAATATTTGTATCGTTACAAAGCTTTCTCTTTCAGAAAACACTATACATTTTCTTGCTAAGTATCGATAAAATAAATTCAAAATGGGTATGTACACGTCTTTAATCTCATCGAAAATTTTACTAAAGTTTACAATTATTTGTCCAGAGGAGAGAGGCTTTTTAAAAATTGGTGCAGGTCCATCTTAAACTATGGGCATAAAAATTCTAATCTTTTTTCCAGATGAAAGCTGTTACCGTTTATAGGAAACTTTTTTAAATAAAGCAACGATTTTTATAGCTTATTTTTACATTAAATTAAACAAATGTCATGGTTATTAAAATCTGACAAATTAAATTTAAAATAGGTCTTATAAGTAAAATATTTATGTTTTTTGAAAGAAAGGAAGTTGATCGTAAAAGGGTTGAAAGAATGCATTATTATTATTTATCATACTTTTTATTTTTAAATTCAGTTCGGACGCGTGTCTATGAGATTTAAAATCTTTGTTTCATGTAACTCTTGTAACAGTGTAAATTATCATCCACGAAATTTAAAAGGTTTATATTAATTATAGTAATATGTAATAATATATTATTTATATTAATTATATTAATTATCTATTTTTTATCTCCGTTAAAGTTTCTGTACTCGCGTTGTAGTTTTTGTTTTTTAATCCATTTCATAATTTTTTGAATACATTATACTTTAAATAATTAAGAAAGAACAATAGTTATAACCCCTTACTGTAGTTGTCCAATATATTGGACACCGACTTTAATAGTTTTTAAATAATAATATGTGTTTATTTTATTGATTGTATTCACACGAATCATTTGAATGATGTATACCGTAAACATGGTTTAGATTAAAATGCAAACTTTGTGTGAGCTTATTTCTTCCAGCTGAATTTCGTGAAAAAAAAATCTTACATTTTCTTTATCCAATTTGTAGTTATATGTGTTTAGTTTTATATTTTAAAAAGTAAGAAACGTCTATTATATATCTTAGCATCATATTTAACACATTATTATACTTACAGTTACAGTTTGTATGATTAAAAAATTCACAAGCAACATTTAAAAAATGTCCAATATATTGGACAAATGCAGGGAACGACTTCAATGCAAAATGTTATTAATATTTACAGATACGACGAACTAAGAAGCTTTAAGAGAAAACAAACATACTAATGTTTCATTATACTTCAAAGAATCATTAAATAATTCATTTTTGCTACTATGAAATGGAATCACGTATTATTATGATTAGATTATTGATATGAATTGGAAATGGAAGATTTAGCGTATGATGGGCTTAAAAACTGCTTTGCAGTAAAATAAGCCTTTGTATACATCGCAACAGCAATTGTTTTTAAGCAATTATCATACTAGCAAATCAGAATTAATGTTTTCTGCGAGAATTATTACATTTTTTACCATAATTTTATTATAAATAAAAACATACTAATTGGAGACTGTTTTCTGCATTTGTCCAATATATTGAACACTAAAGTTTTATTATTTAATCATACTTAAACTTCTTGTAATTTACTATTTCCTCATATGGTATCGAGTTTTTATGAAATCGACCAAAATTTTTTTTTCCGAATGCTGGAACATAATTGATACAGAACAGATTAAATAATTTAATAACAGATTAGATAACCTTGATTCAAATGTCATAAGTATTCGAACATTTTAGGTTGATTCATCAATTTTTAATACAGAATATTTTAAAGTTGGTACTATTTGTATAATTTACTCTTAACTCTAACGGCGCGAACTAATTTTTTAATAAAAAAAACTATAATAAATTTTGATAAAAATCTTTTTAATGCGCTTGAGCATAGCTTGTATTTAATATTTTGAATTACACGAAAAATACGAGTACATTTTTTTCACGCAGTTTCACCATAAGTAGAACAGGGGTATGGTATGGTCAGACGATTAATTATTCTAATAAAGACTCGTTGATAACAATCCAACTTTAAGTTTATAAAGCAAACGAGTGCATAAGGATGATTACGGTGCAAAGCATGAAAAAAAAATAAACGCGAGGTTGAAAGTCAAATGAAGGACTATAAACGATCAATCGTTCCAGTGAGCGAGCAGCAGCGGAGCAGCAGCAGCAGCGGAGGGCTAAGAAAAGCGAAAACGGCCTCTTGAAACGCGCCATCATAAAGCTGTTTTCGTAAAATATCTTCTCTCCTTGCCTCGACTCCTCCTTGTCTACTCTCATAAGCCATTATAGGAAAACACAGAGCCGGGGCATGTAAAATAAAGAAGGTTTTTACCGGCTGACGGTTCGCCAGAGGAGCGGTTAGCGCGCTCGCGTATTCTTCAAAGCTTCCCTTCCCCCCTCTCTCTCTCTCTCTCTCTTGCTCTCTCTCTTTCCGTCTCGCTTCGCTTTTGGCGTCAGGTCGCTCGTGCCGCAGGAGCGCTTGCTTGCTTCCTTCCTCCTCCGGGTTATCGAGGATTCGCTCGGATGCGCGGAAAGTCACAAGCCCACTGGCGCGCTACGGCCGCCTGCGCCACACAGCCGCCAGCAGCCCATCGGCAACAGCAGCTCGCGAGAGATAGAGAGAGGAAGAGACTGCAGCAGAGAATGGGAGGGAGCGAGAGAGAGAGAGAGAGAGAGAGCGAGGGCGATTGCCGTCCGATCTCACTCTTGGGATTTAAACGGCTTGCCTTGATACTACACCGCAAGGACATTATTTACCGTACTCCCGGCGCACGCTCTTACGCGACGGCAGCAGCGGCGGCGGCGACGGCGGCCAACTAAAACGGGGATGAGGCACGCGTTACGTAAAAGCGGCCGACAAGCGGACACACACGGAGAGAGAGAGAGAGCAAGAGAGAGCAAGAGAGCAAAAGCCAGTGAAAGCCGCGCAGAGAGAGGAACGCGGCAACTTTTGGAAATAATGGAACGTCTGCAGCTAGCCCGTGCTATATAGCGATCGTAAGTCATGCGACGTGGACGCGAGTTTGCTTTATACGTATAAGCGCGAGCGCTGCGCCACGCTCTTTGTCGTTATGTGCTCGCTTTTAACGGTAAGCTCTTCCTCTCTCGCACATATACACGTACTTGCTTTCTCTCCCTCTGACTTTGCTGCCGCCGCTGCCGCTGCCGCTGCTACTACTGCTGGCCCAGATGAGAGAGAGAAAAGAAAGCAAAGAAAGTTGAGTAGCCGAACGAGTGTATATAGCGGTATAAACGGGCCGGAAGGAATCGCCCTTTCGTATACATACGCAGCTCTCTATCTGTGTGAAATCGGATAAGCGAGACAGAGGCGACGGCTGCGGCGCCACGCCACTTCTCCCGAGAAGTAAAAAGAGAAGGGGGTGCGAGAAAATAAAGAGAATTCCCGGCGCGAGCGAGCGACTTCGGGACGGACAACTGTTGTAGTAATGCCGCCACTGAGAAATATTATCTATTGGAGAAATTTTATGGCTTCACTCCGGGCGGCGCTCTCGCGCGTCGCTGCGGGCCCCGCTACACTTTCGCCATTATTTACGAAACGACGAGCTGTTCTTTATCTTAACAATAAAAGTAATTTGTGCCCGAGATCGCCGCAGCTGCAATCAACAATCTAAACGTACGTCGCTCCTCCTCGCGGGTTTATACACACTAGCTCGAATGCATCGGAGGCTATACACACTAGCTCGAATCTCGCAAACAAAGTGTCGAAGAATAAACCTCTCTAAAAGACCTTCTCCGCCGGCGAGCGTATCCAAAAGGGAGGGAAAAGAGCGCTCGCGCGCTAGCCGGATCGAAAAGCCCCGAACAACGCGAGCTGAAAAGAAAAAAAGATACGAGCGCCGAGAGAGAAAGACAAGGGACGAGCAGAGGAGGTGAAGAGGAGGCGGAGAGATAGCGCGCGAAAGGAAGAAAGCAGCGAAGGGCGATGAAGAGCGAGTAGCTACGTAGTAGTAGTTGTAGCGCTGTAGCTGCTGGCGGCGGTGGCGTGCGCGCACGCGGCCGGCATGCTCGAGACGCGACTCTGTAGCGAACTTAAATAACGAGCTTCGCATGCTTGATGGCGGTTTTTTGTTTACAAGAACCTCTTCCCCTTCGGCACCCTTCTCCCCCCCTTGGCCAACCCTGCCGCCACCACGACCCGACAGCCTCCGGCGTACATTTTTTTCCTCGCCGCCCGCGGGAGGCTTGTTAGCCCGTCCTCCCTCTTCTTCTTGTTGATCTTTCTCTTTCTTTTCTCGCACGAACACTTTCTTTCTTCCTTTCTTCCCCCAGTCCCATCTGCGAAGCTGGCGGCGACTTACGCTACGCGCGCGCGCGCGCGCGACCTCAATACAAAGCATCCGCGCAGTTATCGCGTTGGCGCGATCTCGGAGAGGTAGAAATAAAGAGCCAGAGCGGAAATTACCATGGGAAATTTTGGGGAGAGGAGCTGCGCTGAAAAGTGGAAAAATTGCCAGTCGAAAACAGCGGCTGCAGTGTCTCCTCGGATGCAACTCTCGGCGCGGCGCGTCCTCGCGTATACGTACACGCCGTTATGTACGGGGAGCGGGGGGGGGAAGGGCAGGATTGCCGAGCGCAGAAAGCGCGTACGCTGCGCTCGCTATGAAAGCATTTTTATCGGTGTCTTTCCCCGTGCGCGGAGACGTATTTTCTCCGTTCTTAAAACTTCGTCATCTTCCGTCCCTCCCTACCTCCCGACTGCTCCTCTCTTTCTCTCTTTCTCTCTTTCTCCCTTTCTCTCCGCTTCTTGCTTTCTTATTCTCGACTTTAAAATCCTGAGTGCTGCGAGAATTTTAAGTGTTTTCTGGCACGTAACTGACACGCGAGAATAAAGTACGCTTTTACGTTTAGCCCGCTCCGAGCGCCCCGCGCCTGCACCCCAAAAAGGTCAAACCTTACCTCCTCGTCGTCGCTCGACTCTCGGCGAGCGCTTTCTCTCCTCTCCTGCTCTAAGACTCTCTCACTCTCTCTCTCCCACCATAAATTCTCATTTAAAATGCTATATACGTATACGCGAACTAGCAGCCCCGCGCTCTTTGCCAGCCGAGCAACTTCATGACAAACGCAATCTGCAATTACACCGGATTTTCAATTGAAATGGCCGAGTACTTCGTGCGCGCCGAGTCTCGAGCCGTGAGTCAAAAGCATGCATGTGCTGAAAAATGTTTCTTGCTTTATCTTCTGCAACCACAGTGTGCCCCTAATAGCTTCAATCATAAAACGGTTACATGAATTTAAAAGTTTATATAGTTATTTGAGCAGTCGCATAATCCTGGAAGTTAATGGAAAATTACTGCAATAATGACAATTAAATAATGACCGATAAATAACGATAATCACTGATAACGTTAATTTATCTGCTGTCATTATATATTACTAAATACGTCCTTAGACACAAATGGGTAGAGTCTCTAACACAATTATATGAGTTGGATGAATTATCATATAGTACATGAATTATCACGTATCGACCACTTTAATTTTTTTCATAACAAGCACAAGCTTTGGTCAAAATAATAATAAGAAGATTAAATAATAATAAATAAATAATAAATAAACAATAACAAAATAATAATAATTAATTAATCAGCTTATATTTTATCCTTTGAAGTCTTTGTAGTTGGATTGTATTTCTTTAATTTCTTAAAATCCCTTTTATCAGTATTAATATTTTTTTTATAAAAATTCATAAGTATTTTTATTATGTTGAACATAATCAGTTTACCAAAAAAAATTGAGTTAATTCGTCAATTTATCATGTGCATGAGAATGCAATTTATTCCCGAAGTTAGGTCTTTGATATAATTGACTCGAAAGCATCAATGAGGTTGGGAGAAATTTTAATTGAGAATTTTAAAAATTCATATTATTCATAATTTAAATCGCCACAAATGGATGAATATCCCCATTAAGAAGTTATATAGCGATCATTATTAAATTCTTATTGCTCAAACTACTAGCATTATTACAACAGTAAACTTCAATCATTTTTTGTTTTTCATTTAGCAGCATCCCTTATTTTCAGTAAAAACGATCGAGAAAAAAAATTTGCATAAATGGAAACCTGTGCTGAGAGAAACCTCGATGTTTTACATATTTGGCCTTTGTAGTGTAGCTATTCAAAACACACGAATTCATTAAGCCTTTCTTTAGAAAGAATATTAAAAATCAATATGCATGCTGGGAATTCAAAATTGAATAGTAAAGTAAAACAGTAAAAACAGTTCTCCATCATGTAAATTTATACTTTTTTTACATACAAAAAGTATGAATGATTAACTTTTTTCATCTATTTGTGCAAGTTCTATAAAGGCAAGAAAAACTTAATTAACAAAGAAATCTGCAATTATAAAGCTGAAATACCCTGATTATTCAAATGTGAAATCCCTTAAAAATTCATGAAATTTTTTCCTCACCATGCGAATACACGAACTAGCGTAATATAATATTTCACAAGGCCATCGGCCCGTATCAAGGGCCGCGGCTAGCCTGAGTTTCGCGCTTAGCGCGAAATAATTGAAAAAACCCTATCCCCCTGACTGGCGCTAGCTCCCGCGCCTTATACCAACAGCGCCGGCAAAGTCTCTCGAAAAAAGTGCTTGCGCGCGCGCGCTTGCACTCGAAATGGGACGAGCAAAAACCTTAGATACAATTTCTATGAAGGCAGAGAACAGGGAATGCGAGAGCGAGCGTAGGCGGCAGATAAAGGCAACGAGAGGAAGGGAGGAGAGCAGCGACGCTTTTACGCGCTCGTGTGCCAGTTGCCTTGCACTTTTAGAGGGGGAAAAAGGGCGATAGCCAAAGTCGCCCCGAGCGCGCGCTTCGCACCGCCACCACCGCCGCCGAGCGCAACAGTAATTGCTCCGTCGGGATTATGTTAATCATTGATACTTTAACGACTTCCTCGCCCAGTCCGCCTCGACGCTGGCGTATAATAACGGCAAGAAAAGCCACGGAGTTCGCGGAAAGTGAGAGAGAGATAGCGGCAAAAGTGGAGTGAGGCAGAGAGAGAGAGAGAGGAAGAAAGCGAAGCTCGTTACCGCAAAGGGGTAAGCTAACTGGCGCATGGCGGCGATCATTTATTATACGAGGCAAATAGTCCGGTGAACGGTTTCAAAGGAGGAGGAAAAGAACCAAAGACGCTTGACTTTTCTAGCGAAATGACTTGCCGTAAGAGTCAAATGGAAATATCGGATGCAAATGTGTCACTTTGCTTTCTTAAAGAGAAAGCTTTCTAACGATGATATTTTTCAAATACAATACCTTCACGAATTTCGACGTTTTTGAGGTTGTTAAATTAGAATAAATAGGTTTTTCAAAGTCATTATAAAAACATTATTTGAGACATTCAAAATTAAAGTACACTATTTTTGAAAATATTCACATGATTGTGCGTGCATGCGTGTATGTGTGTGTGTATGTGTATGTGTGTGTGTGTGTGCGTGCGTGCGTAGACTATATATTTAGGGCTCTATCTAACACGTGAGAAAGTATAAAAATGTGTTTTTCTAGTTTGCCACAAAACATCTACCTATCTTGGAAATTTGATTAATTTGTTAATACACCTTTTATGAACGTGTACTCAATAGAAAATAATCTTTATGAATTTTTCTTCAATATCCTATGTTACGTAACAAACTTCGTAACATTAATAAATTATTATTACACAATGAAATCACGGTTAGCAATGGCTATACATAAAAGGTTCACAATGAATAATATCGGAAGATCGTGAGTTGGATTGGTAGCATTGAAGAATTTTTTTAATTTATGCGATTACTTAAAATTAACTAATTTTTGCTTTTTTAGACTGCTGTGTGCTTAGGTTTACAACACTCATTGATATTTTTCAACGCTAAAAAGCTAAAAACGTCCTTTTCAATTTAATCCGTCTTTTTTTGATCATTCTTTTATAAGTATACAACAATTGTCTCGACAAAAATCGACTTTAATCGATAACTTATGTCATTATCTCAAGATTAAACCAAGAAAACTTATTATGAAAGTATTATTTATAGTTTCTCGAGACAGTGATTCATTGTGTACACGATAAGAGCCAACAGTTTATAGTGTACCAATTTTTTTTACCTGTTCAAATTCATCAAGTCTATTGCAGCTTCTTTGTGTTATTTAATATACTATAGTCAATTCACTATGTATACAAACTTTATTTGAAATGAATTTATACAAAATAGGAAATTGTGGAGCTGAATTTTATTATATCTAATGTTTACTACTCCCCCCTATACGTTGGATATTGTCACGTGTATAATGTGACGAGTCAGGAGAAATGCAGGTGCTAGGAGATATACTCGAAACAAGACAGTCAGTGCGGAGGAATAGCACAGTGGTTAGCACGTTCGTCTTCTGACGAGGATCAAAAAACAAGCTTTGGTTCGAATCTCGCCATAGGCGAATTCGTCTGCCTTATTATGATTTAATTAGTCGAAAATAAAACCGTAACAATATGTATTTCTCTTTAAAATAATACGATTTTAATTTTTGACAAATTGTAAAAAATAAAAAAATATTTTTTTTGTCATTATACACGTTACGTAAGTCAAGACGCTGCTACGATGCTTTTTCAAAGAGATATCAATTATATAGTAGTCATTGATGATACATTTTTTATTAACTGTGGTGCTTTCCATTACACTTTTTTTCACTACGTCGACAAACTGACTTCTTTTTCATGATCAGGGCTAGTACTTCGACCTAGAAAATCTGGAAAACATTTAATTTAGCGCAGACTATCATAGCGCAGTTTATATATTAAATTAATTATTAATTAAATCCTTTATTTCAGGATTGGAATTGTTGTCAGTATTAATAATAAAATAAAAGTACCAGTGATTGTATGCTTCGTACTTTATTTGTATTTGTACAAATAAATAATTGTTCCCTTGTGTTGACATACACTTTTAAAATTTGTTGACATAGCAAAGTAAGTTGTTTCGAGTTTATCACAAAAAAATCAAAAGCAGTTATAAAATAATGTTATTTGGTAAAAAATTATCGCAACTGTCTGATTATATATATTTCAAAATATTTTAAATAATTATAATGGTAAATATAAACTAATCATTTAGATACCTATGTACACGACAAATTTAAAACTTAAAGTACAAAGTATACTTTAAGAATATTATTTAATTAATAGATATAAAATAAAAAAATTATCGTTTGAATAGTGATAGTAAATGGGGTGTTAGTAACTAGTAGCTGATGAGAATTTTTCATTTATTTCATGAATGTACATGGAAAAATAAGCTTTTTTAATAAAGCAATCTTACTTTTATTATTATTTTATTATATTCATGTAATATGTAATGGTAAGTAAAAAGAAAGACCTATACTGAGAAAACTATATCGTACCTCATGCAACATCATATCGTAAAAATTTACATATCGATATCGTAATTATTCAGCGTCAGATGCGATATGAATTAAAAATACAGTTTAAAATAGTTTAATTCCTGTAATAGTCGAAATATTATGTGTAGATCCATTGCTCGTGATTTTACAACATTGGATAGAAAGGAATTTGATCTACGATATATGAATCGAAAAATGTACGATATCATAATTTTACGATTTAAAATCATAAATTTTATATCGTAAAATTATGATATCGTACATTTTTCGATTCATATATCGTAGATCAAATTCCTTTCTATTCAATGTTATAAAATCACGAGCAATGAATCTACACATAATATTTATTAATATATATATATATATATATATATATATATATATATATATATATATATATATATATATATATATATATACATATATATATATATATATATATATATATTTGCTCCATAGATACTATAAAATATGCAGTATTGCTACAGTCGATTCTTGGGGGTGTCAGTAATTGGAACATTCAACCTACACGCACTCACACATAGGAACGAACATTCTTTAGGTTGGTATATTTGGACTAAACAAATCAGATAATTGTTTCTATGCTAAAAAATCACAAATAAAACTTTTTATCGAAACAATGCTTTATCTCAGACAAAGCAAAAAGATACACATATTTATATAGTTCAATTTATTATCTATAAATTAAATAAAGTTACTTTTGTAGAAGAAATACGATTTGCAATTTATAATACACAATTTTGAAAAAGTAGTTATTTTAGAAAATAAAAATCAATTTTTGGTAGTTTGTATTGTAGACATAGAGAAATCATGTATATACTAGGTATACATTCTTAAAATATATATAATTTTGATTCGATTTATATGTCTAACAATTATTTTAAATCAATTTTTGATAAATAATATATGATTTTAAATCTTGTATAATATACGTTTTCCAGTATCTGGATATTTTAACAAAAATATAAAAATACATTTTGGCTCTTTGTAATATAGATATTTAAAAGAATCTATATATTCTTAAAGTATACATACTTTCAGTTACATTTATACATCTAACAATTTGTTTAAAGCAATTTTGGATAAAGAAATAATATTTTGGAATAATTCAACTTTATTTTTAGAACTCTTTGAGAAAGCAATGCTAATGCAGTTAGCATCGGTTTCTTTAATTTTACACACATTTATATTTACTTGACAGTATATAGATGAAAAACATTTGATATTTTGAAAAAGCAGAAAATATTACTTATTATTTATTTTTTAATCAATTGTTTAGGGGGGAAGACTTGGGTTAAACCCAAAAAAAGACTTTTTTTCTACAAGTCCAGAAAACTTTTTATGTTTAAAAGCAATCATTCTGAAAATGTTTATATTACTAAAGCACAATAATATCTTAAATTTTACTGTTGTAAAACTTCAGAATCTTGACCCAACATGTCACAGTAAATCACTGTTTTCAATACCATATTTATTAAAGGAACTTTGATCCTCACACAATTCAAGGTGACATGGTAAACAAAAAATTTTTTTTTGTCGGTTATTCGACTTCTCTTGACATGTATTACAAAAAGAGAGGAGCACTTTTTACTAAAAAATTTTTTATTAATATTTTTCAGAAATCCAATCAATTTTTTAAAAAATATTAAAAAATTTTTTTTGTAAAATCTATTGGATTTCCGAAAAAAAGTAACAAAAATAATTTTAACGAAAAAGTGCTCCGCTCTTTTTATAATATATGTCAAAAGGAGGTGAATAACCGTCGAAAGAATTTTTGTTGTTCATCGTATCAACCCGAGTCGTGTGAGGATCAAGGTTCCTTTAATAAATATAGTTTTTAAAACAGTGATTTATTGTGACGTGCTTGGTCAAGATTTTGAGGTTTTACAACGGCAAAATTTAAGATATTATTGCGTTTTGATAGCACATATATTTTCAGAATCATTGCATTTAAACATAAAAAGTTTTCTGGACTTGTAGAAAAAAAGTCTTTTTTTGGGTTTAACCCAGGCCTGCCTCCTTAAGTAATAATCAAATGCTACGGCAGCTTATTTCTATCGGCAATTGCGTTTGCTATTATTTATTAGCGCTGATTTGCTACAGCCTTTGAT
Organism: Gastracanthus pulcherrimus; assembly: GCA_949152435.1. Classification (NCBI taxonomy): domain Eukaryota; kingdom Metazoa; phylum Arthropoda; class Insecta; order Hymenoptera; family Pteromalidae; genus Gastracanthus; species Gastracanthus pulcherrimus. The sequence continues at coordinate 183,429,097 of OX424574.1, forward strand.
CATTCTAAAATATGATTCTAATCAACGCAACTGCTGCTGCTGCTTTTACGCCACTTGCAAACAAGCAAACCAAAACCATTAATGCTGATACGCGCACTCATTCAACGGCTTCCCATCAAATATTCCTTTAGCAAACAACGTGCTTTGTTAGAGATGTAGCTAGTGTATTTCACCTGTGCTCTCTTAACGTACTCACCGGAGGTGCGGCTAGACTGCATCGAATCGCGCTCAACCAAAACAAATGATTGCGATTGTGCTCATCCCCATTAAAGCTCTATACGCGCTGCGTGTCAAGGGCATTTAAATAACTCTCTTGTCCTTTTTATTGCTGTTTTGAAAAGCCCGAAAGAGTAATCATTCCGAGTGGATTAATACAATCGCGTTAATTGTTATTTTGGATGAGCGCGAAGCGAGCGAACACTCGATGCACTAGTACTCCGCTCGTGTGTCGCATTCATCGGAAAAGACACGACACTGAGGGGATGAGGCGCGCGCGCTTTTTTTTCCGCGCTGCCACCGTTCGCGGGAATCACTCGAATCTCTGGCACAGTTGTCCAATTTTTTTAAAAGCTGCTATCGCGATGTTCGCCGCCAACAATAAAAATATCACTGCCAAGAAACTATAAAAAGGAGAATATTACACCACCACCGGAAGTCGGCTTGGGTTTTTCAATATGATAATGTTTTTTTACAATTTTCTACTTCGTTTTTAAGAAAAATTTTAACAGCATTTTCTCAACGTTGTATATAAATTAGATAATATTTTAATGTAGCATAAGTACGTCGGTGAATGTGGCTGAAACCAATAATTAATATGGTTAGGTTTATTTTGCCTTTATAAAATTAGTAGTAGTTTAAAATATTCATATTTATCATATAAAGTTTAACGATTACCATCATGTAGACAATTATTAATAAGTATATTTGTTATTTAATAGAATAAGCCAAAATTCAGTAATTGGTTGGGGTACATAAACTGCTTCACTTATTCTTTAACATTGTTATTACATATATATTATTTGAAAATTATTGCTAAAACGAAATATTAAAAGAAGCATTATTCCGGTACAAAGCAGGATTCACCAGAGTAGATATTAATAATTCGATCACAGTTTAAAATTTCAAATTTATATTTATTCAAATGCCTAGCCGATATATTCTTGTAACGCATTTACGCTAAAAGCCGATGCTTTTCCTGCTAGTTACACGTCTGAACCTATCGATAGTCAAAGCTGCACTGCCTTGTTGTTGTCGAGAGCGCCAACGCTGGCCCTTTTTTTACGACCTTCTTTCGGGAAAATGTACTTGAGACAAAAACACACGCTCAATCTTTACGCGTAACCGACTTCAATCATTTTTTTGTCTTTCATAATGCTGTAGCTATTGCTTTTCAGCAGTTTAACATTACATATGTATTTATTATCAATTTAACATCATTGTATTCACCGCCAATATTGTTTTACAGTAATTAACATTACTTCTGTTTGTAAGAAGCATATCAATTGAATAAACGTATGTATGCCTGAACGAGCCGAAATGCTCGTACAACAGCCGATCAGATCCAAAGTTCAACCAAGTTCTCTAATCATACACCAGCTGCGAATAACGTAAAATGGGTCGCGTGACCACTAAGGTGGGACGTCACGCCTTAGTAGTCACGTGATAAGTCCTTTCAGCGCCATACGAGGATGCTCAAGTTTAATGTTACGTTCTCCTTATTAATTAATTCTGAAAACATTAGACTTCATTGTCAATTACGTTGTCCTTCGTCATACTTTTAATTAAATACGAATAAGGGGATATTTACCAGTAATTTTATTTCCTCTTATAATGTTAAGTGCTCAAATATAGATCGAAATATCATTAGTCCTTTAACGCTGTTAGCTAAGTAAGTAAGATAAAATAATTGACTTATTTAAGTAGATGTTATACAAGTGTGGTATAAGTCCCTGTTGTAATATGTTTTATGAAATTAATTTATTCTCGGAAACTTTGGTTAACTATTTTTTAGCATTCCCGACCGTTAGAGGCTTAAATTTGTTGATTCACAAAATGTATTGTTATTCTTTAAAGATATAATTTTGAAGACATTTTTGTATTAAAGTGCGAAAAAAACTTTTAGGTTATGGTTTCTTTGAAGATACAGTAGACGCATCATTGAGTCGACGCGTGTGTACGACAACCTTGCTTTCATAATTGCACAACTTGCGGCGCACCGTAATGTCAGGCCGCTTAACTCCGGTATGTGCGTAAATGTATTATGTATCACGGTATACACATCTTGCTTTATACATACGAAACACCTGCGCATGCATATGCACCTTTGTACATTATTTACGTATCAAGTTAAAGTCAAAGTGAAATGATTATGTGTACTCTTCGCAGACAGACTAATCCTAGCGCTTTGATTAGACATTCATGGAAAACTTGAGGAAAAATAATACAGTGATAAATGCATAAACACTTTTCCTAACAAGTGACTTTATTTGAAAAAGTCAACACTACTTAGCTTTTGTCTAAATAATATCTCATTTCTAGAAATAAATTCTTAATGTTAAATTTCTACCTTATATTTCAGTTGTATTTTCACCAAAGAAGCTATAAATGCATCTGAATAGAATTTTGAAATAAGGAATCTTGTATTGATTGAA